>JAOANK020054794.1:0-19941 GCA_026257165.2 Telfairia occidentalis | reverse complement strand
CCTTACAAGATAAAGTCTGGATATCCATTTAGGTACAACAAACACGTATAAAACAACCTTACAATAACCAACTAAAGAAAGTTACAACTTCCTTACAAAATATTAAATATTTACAATACAAAACATAATAACTACACATAAAAGATCAACCACTTATCTTCTAACTTTGCCCCTCTTTCTTTGATAAACTATGTTAATAGGAGGCCTAACATTATCTCTGTGGCCAAAAGACACCTTGTCCCCAAGGTGGAATTCAGGAAATTGCACACGGAAAGAATCCAACTCCTTCCAAGTATTGTCGCAAGTTGGAAGATCTTTCCATTGGACCAAAATTTCCAACAATCCAGTATCTTCACCCTATCAAATCCCGAGAACCGCAGCTGGTTGTACATTTCATTCAAAAGTAGGAGTAAATGAGATCATAAAGTAGGAGATACAATACCAGGCCCGAGTGCTTTTCGAAGCTGTGAAATATGAAATACTGGATGAATCCTAGCTTGAGGAGGAAGATCTAATTTGTATGCAACAGGTCCAACTCGTTGTATAATTGGGAAAGGACCAAAATACCGAGGAGCCAACTTCTCATTTTGCCGACGAGCCAAAGAAACCAAGCGATAAGGACGAAGCTTTAGATACGCAAGGTCATCAACCTGAAATTCAAAATCTCTCCAATGTTTATCTGTTCGGGCTTTCATTTTTTATTGAGCTCAATTTAGGTGTTTTTTCAGGTCTACTAAAACTCGATCACGATTTAACAATTGTGTGTCTAAATTGGAATTAGGTGTAGTATGTTGACCATACCGAACCAAAGGGGAGTCGATCGACCATATAAAATCTGAAAAGGAGTGGTACTAGAGGACGAATAAAAAGATGTATTATACCAATACTCAGCCCAAGCTAACCAAGTTGACCACAATGCTGGTTTTTCTTGACAAAAGCATTGCAAATAAGTCTCCAAACATCGATTCACAACCTCTGTTTGGGTGTCCGTTTGTGGATGATAGGATGTACTTTTGCGTAAATTGGTACCTTGTAGTTGGAATAGTTCCCCCCAAAAATGGTTTTGAAATACCTTATCACGGTCCGACACAATGGATAAAGGGAAGCCATGTAACTTAATGATCTCCTTAACAAACAAATCAACAACACTTTTAGCAGAAAATGGATGTTTGAGAGGAAGAAAATGGGCGTATTTATTCAGCCTATCCACAACTACTAAGATTATTGTAAATCCTTTGGAAAAAGGCAGTCCTTCAACAAAATCCATAGAAATATCATCCCAAACTTGCTGTGGAATTGGTAAAGGTTGCAATAAACTAGGAGGAGATAATGTAGTGGGTTCAGTCATTTGGCAAATGAGACATTCTTCCACATATATTTTAACATCCTTCTTCATACCAAACCAATATAATTCGGAAGCTAAACGTTTATAAGTTCGTAAAAATCTAGAATGTCCCCCAAATGCAGAGTTATGAAAAGTATTCAATACCACTGGAATAAGATTTGAAGCATGGGGTAAAACTAACCGGTTTTTATAAAACAGTAGCCCATGGTTCCAAGAATATTTAGGGACGCTATCCCCATCATCCTTTAATCTCTGAATGATATCCGACAAGCGTGGATCCGTAGCAATTTGGTCGGCTACTTCATTAGTATCCAAGAAATAAGGGGCTGAAATATGGTGTAAACCAACTTTTGGACAACGAGAGAGAGCATCCACTGCTTTATTTTCCAAACCCGGTTTAAATTGAATCTTGAAGTCATAACCGAGAAGCTTAATCATCCATTTTTTATATTCAAGAGGTATAACCCATTGTTCCAAGAGAAATTTGAGAGCTCGTTGATCCGTTCAAACAATAAAATGCCTTTCCAACAGATACGAACGCCATTTTCGAATAGCTAAGACAATTGCCATCATTTCGTGTTCATAAATGGGCTTGAAACGACCTCGATCCGAGAGTACTGGGCTAAAATAAGCAATTGGAAGGTGGTCTTGCATCAAAACAGCACAGAGGCCCGTATTAGAAGCGTCTGCTTCGACAACAAATTCCTTCATGAAATCCGGTAAAGCAAAGAACTGGAATAGTGACCATGGCATTTTTTAATCGAGCAAATGCCAAATTAGCTTCTGAATTCCAACGAAAAGAATCTTTTTTTAATTGCTGAATCAATGGGGCTAAAATTGCACCATATTGGGCCACAAAATGATGGTAGTAACCAGTTAATCCCAAGAAGTCACGTAAGTCCTTGATGTTAGTCGGGGTGGGTCATTGCAACATAGCCCTAAGCTTCTCGGTATCAGCCTCCACCCCTGAAGCTCAAATCCAATGACCCAAATATTTGACTTGATGTTTGGAAAATTGACACTTCTTGAGATTTGCATATAGTTTGTATTCATGTAGTAATGAAAATACCGTATATAAGTGGGCCCGATGCGAATCTAAGTCAGGACTGTATATTAATATATTGTCAAAGAAAACCAACACAAACTTATGTAGATAGGGTCTAAAAATATGGTTCATTAGAGCTTGAAACATCGTCAGGGCATTGGTCAAACCGAAGGGCATAACAAAAAATTCATAGTGTCCCTCATGAGTCCAAAAAGTAGTCCTCGGAATATCATCTTTATACATCTGAATATGATAATAACCATATTTTAAATTTATTTTGGAAAACACAGTCGAACCGTGCAGCTCATCTAGCAACTCTTTGATCACTGAAATAGGAAATTTTTCCGATATTGTGGCTGAATTCAATGCCCAATAGTCAATACAGAGCCTCCAACTCCCATCTTTTTTTTTACAAGTAATACTGGACTGGAAAAGGGGCTTCGACTTGGTCGTATAATTCCAGCTACCAACATTTTGTGAACCAATTTCTCAATCTCGTGTTTTTTATTGTGCGCATATCTATAGGGTCGTACATTAATCAGTGCTGAGTCTTGAGCTGTATCCTGTGATCAATTTTGCGCTCGATTGGTAACGTAACTGGCATGTCAAAAATTTCCAGAGAATCTGGAAGCAATGCTGCAATCTCCGGCAGTAATTCTTCGTGGGTTTCAGTATCGCCGGGTACTTCATTTTGAACCTTAATTTGTCTCATTTCAATCATAAAGCCCTGATCATCATGGTTTCAAGTTCGAAACAGTGAACGTAACGATGTAAGAGTACGGGTCAACTTCGGGTCGCCTTGCAAAATAACTTCGGATGAACCATGCATGAATTTCATCATAAGTTTATTCCAGTCAATAGCAACTTCACCTGAACTTCGTAACCATGGCATCCCCAAAATGACGTCCAAACTTTTGAGTTCTAAGGGAAGAAAATCTTCTATAATAGTTAATCCTTGCATGCATAAGACTATTCGTTTACACTTACCTTGACCATTATAGAAGTGTGATTGCCAACAACAACACCATAGTTAGCTGTTTGAGAAATCAGTAGTTTCAACTCTACAACCAAAGCTTGTGAAAGGACATTGTGAGTTGCACCACTATCGATTAAAATCACCACCTCATGGTCCAGAATGTGCCCATATAATTTCATTGTGCCCATCGGGGTCATACCCACAACTGATTTCAGTGAAAATTTGATAACATCTTCCGCACAGTCCGCCGGTCCGACGACTTCTTCTTCTTCAATGGTTGCGTCATTCTCCTCTCCTTCCTCAATTAAGAGGATTTTTAATTCTTTATTTTTACAGCGATGACCCATAGTAAATTTTTCATCACACCTAAGACAGAGGTCTTTCTCTTTCTTGGCTAAAAACTCAGCATCTGATAGCCTTTTGTAGGAAGTAATTTTCTCCATGCCACACGTTCTCCCAAGGTGACTGTTTTGGTCATTGTGCTTTGTACCCCTTCTTGGGCTTTCCCAAATTAGAAAATGATTTTCTTGGGCCCTTATTCACTCTAAACTCAAAGGACTTTACACTGTTGGGCTCTCGGTCCAACACCTCATACGTCTCCCTATCTTACATTAGTTGGGCTATTTCCATCATTTCCTCTAATGTATTGGGTTTGAGTCAACGGGTATCAACCCCTAGTTTAGGTTTTAACCCTTTAAGAAAAGTACTGCGCAAAACCTTTTCTGATAAATTTGGTAACAATTCTGCCATTGCTTCAAATTTTTTGCAATATTCGAAACTGTCCCCTCCTGCTTTATACCAAGAAGTTGTTCATGCGAATTGCCCTCTCGAGTGGGATGAAATCGTGCAACCAATTGTGTACTAAGATTCGACCAAGATTCAAATTTTGTTCTGTGACTAGCCCATCGGTACCACTTCAAGGCATCTCCCTCAAAACTAACTACCGAAACAAATAACTTCTCTGCATCTGTCAATTGATGAATCTCGAAGTATCTTTCAGTGCGAAATATCCAAGACTCCGGATCTGTCCCATCAAAAATTGGCATCTCTACCTTCTTTTGGCATCTCCGTTTCTGCCATTTCACCCAAGGTCTTGCCTTTTCGATCAGACTCTGGAAAAGTAGCTGGGGAAAAAACTTGTTACGTAATTTAGGGGCTCAATTACGTAGGATCCACACATTCGACCATTCCTTGAAATCTGTGGTACAATAAAGTTATGAGGTATCCAATGATTCCATTCACTTACGTCTCTTTCCATTTTATGTACAGGACAAAACGAAGGATTCGTTAGAACTAGCTGAGAGTATTACGACATGGGACGCGCTTGCCCAATCATTCCTTTAACAAGTTTTTTCCCCAGCTATGACACACAGATTACGAAACGAAATTAGCACATTAAGAAAAGCTAATGACGAGCACCTCTATGACGCCTGGGAGTGATTTACAGAGTTGCTAAGATAGTGTCCACAACACGTCTATCAATATTTATGATAGGTATCTTAACTTACTAAACAAGAACAAACTACACAATTGGTGATCAATTCGAGAGGATCACACTACTCTCCCAAGTTTGACAACTTCCTTACAAGATAAAGTCTGGATATCCATTTAGGTACAACAAACACGCATAAAACAACCTTACAATAACCAACTAAAGGAAGTTACGACTTCCTTACAAAATATTAAATATTTACAATATAAAACCTAATAACTACACATAAAAGATCAACCACTTATCTTCCAACTTTGACCTTCTTTCTTTGATCAACTCTATAAATAGGAGGCCTAACAATTTACTTAAGGTATCACTACAAGATTTATCACATTTGCGGACGAACAAAACCATCGTCATATCTAAAAAAAAAATGTCGATATTTCATTCTACAGACGCCAAAAATTCATCTGCAATATCATCGGGAGAACACTGTTGGGGCAGGTTTTGCCGACTTTTGTCTAGAAAACGTCGGCAATATATCTACGTTTTTAAAGACTTTAGTATATATATTTTTATCACTGTTGTTTAAAAATGTTGGCATATGCCATTTTTAGATGACGGGCATTGGCTGTCATCTGGCCCAAAATAATTTAATTAAAACAAAGATTTCCCAACATTTTTTTTGAAAATGTGGGCATATATCAGTTTTAGAATGCCTGTCATTCTTTCTGAACTTTAATTAAAAAAATGTTGGTTGCACATAGCTAACCAACAATATTCTTTGACACTTGCTCTATCGAAGTACCAATCTCCAACTGACACCGCAATCTGTCTCAATGATATTTATAGAATTGGAACACAAAGTCAAGCACAAATATATCTATGTTATTCCAATGCTAATTATCTAAAATCATGCACCAATTTGCATATAAACATATGTTATGTATTGTATGAAATCTTAGATTTGGCTTCATAATTTCCACGTTTCTGAAGAATTTTTTAAGAGGACAAAAGGAAAGAAAGAAAGAAATGATACAAATAACAAGACCAAACCTCATTCTTAGCGGTGGAAATGCATGCAAGTCTTGTAGAAACTCCCAAACTCCTCCATTGTAAAAATAAAGATGTGGAAATGCAGGCAAGTCCTACAGACCATTCCAACTAGGAGCAGAAATAATTACACCATGACAACATTTAAATTTGGACACAAAAGATGAAATATGATTAATAACTTCCACATGTAGTATTTCCTTTTCTTCCAATTGCTTGCCACTAGTGTTGAATTCTCTTGTGAAGTATGCCCTTAACTTTTTAGTATTCTTTCCTCAAACAAAAGTTCATTAGTAACCTCAGAAAAATCTAAAGTTTCTTTCCCATACATCAAGATTGGCTTAATGTATTCATAAGAAAGTGGAAGTGACAAGATTAGTCTGTGTGCCTTATCCTTCTCATCTATCTTCACTTTGTTCACCTCCAACTAAAAAATGATGACATTGAAAACACTCAGATGGTCTGAGATTTTTGTACCTTCCTTCATTCGCAGCGTGTGAAACTACTCCTTTAGGTACAATCGATTTGAGATGCCTTTTGCTTGATACAACGCTTTAAGCTTCTCCTAATGCTCCTTGGTTATTGAAATTCCATGAAAACTTGAAATAATATTCTTTTTCTTTGAAGAGCTAGCGACGGGTCAGCATGTGTCTTAGTAACTGTGGGTTCTTCATCCTGTGTTTCATCCGCAATGACTTCTTCGACTACTGGTTCGTTTCGTTGTTCTTCCATTGTGGTGGGTGGTACGACTTTTTGTACCTCTTCAATTAGAGCTTTGGGTTCCTCCTCCGTTTGAGCCTCTAGTTCAAGTATTGGTGTGGAGGTTTTGCCTTCTTGCTACGATGCATACACTGCAACCAAGGCCTCCTCTATAAAGGGTTGAACTTCGACCAGAGAAGGAGGTGTTATCGCTTTCTTGGTCTTCTTTTCCTTTTCTCTCTTCTGAGGAGGGGGTAAAGAAATGGACTCTTCTACTGTAGGTTCTGCTAGAGCATCTAGAAGGAAGTCAACATCGAAGTCACGTAGTTTATTCTTTCTTGTTTTTGGAGGCATTGTGGCTGTTTGCTCAAGAAAGTTCTTGCAAAACAAAGGGATTTGTGAATATAAATAAAATTAATTTGAGGGCAAATCAGACATTTGGACAAAATTAGTTTAAAAATCACTTAATTAATCCAAGCAAAATCATTATTTTTGGAATAAAAATATTCCAATGAGTCTGCTGTGATTATTATGGCTCTGTCAAATCTTCTCTTCCCTGCAAAATAGACGTTAGGGTATTAATTACAGTAGATAAATTTTGATTTTTGAAAGTAAATCTGCTCTCTCTCTCTCTCCTCAAAACAATTGCTACCTCAAATCTACAATTCTCTCTCTTAAGTTTGCATAATTATCTGCAAAAGAAAATTCAAAATCAATTAGATATAATTATGGAAAGTGAAATTTTAAATTGGATTCATATTGTTTGGAGTTAAAATAGGCTCATAAAATCAAAATAATTATTCAAACAGAATCTAATTATTCAAATTCAAATTCAAAGGCAAACTAAAAATCAAACCAAAATAAAATCGAATGAAACAAAATCCAATCTAATTAAACCAAATAAGATTAATACACTAAATTTAAATGCAAGATTTTCCTAAAAAAAAAAATCAAAATAGCAGAAGAGAGCAAAACATAATTTGATGTGATGCTCAGAAAACGCTCCTGCAATAGTCTTGCTTTGTCAAGTTTCTAGCAACTAGAGAGAGACACATTTTCGGAGAAAATTCTCTCCCCAATAATGCTTGATTCTCTATCCATTAACTTTGAAGTTTCTCCCATTGTTCTCATCTCTCAATGTGACAGCTCCATATAGGAACACCTCCAAAATGGTGAAAGGTTCAAACCAACGAGACTTCAACTTTCCAAGAAAGAGTGTAAGTCTTGAGTTGTAAAGCAATACTTATTGACCTTCCTCAAATAGTTATGAAATCAATCTCTTATTATGCCACACTTTGGTTTTCTCCTTCTAGATCTTTGCGTTTTCATAAGAAAAATGACGATGCTCTTCCAATTCATTTAACTGTAAAGATTTCATTGCTCCAGTAGCTGTGATGTTAAAATTCAGATTTTTCAAAGCCCAAAAAGCCTTGTGCTCTAACTCTAGAGGCAAATGAAATACCTTGCCATAAACTAACCTATAGGGAGACATCCCTCAAGGTGTTTTGAATGCAATTTTGTAAGCCTAAAGAGCATTTGAGAGTCTGAAAGACCAATCTATCCTAGTTGGGTTAACAACCTTTTCTAAGATTCCCTTAATCTCCCGATTAGATATCTCAGCTTGACCATTGCTTGTGGGTGATAAGGGATGGATACTCGATGATTTACCCCATATTTTGCTAGTAAATTACTGAGGAAGAGAATAGATGATAATGGTTGTAGAGATGGAAATTGAGGGTGACCACACTCACTTTTATATTAGCCGAGGGACGCCATTGAAAGGACGCACTCCGAGACCCAAACATTGTTTGACGTTTGGCCAAGTGGTAGATTGTGGCGCATTCTCTCGAGAAGAAATGATTCATGAGAATGCAGTATGCCACCCCTCGGGAGGGGCAGTGAAGCAAGAGCGAAGTAAATGCGTAGAAGTACAAATAGACTGGAGTTAATTCGCCTTTGTTCTAAACCAAAGAAAAATTACGAGAAATTCTCAAGTGTCACGATGTTGACGCCTAAGGAAAGTCGATGACTGACCTCAGCTCAAAGGGAACAAACACTCAGATTGGGTTTAGTCGCTGTTGTCATTTGCTCTATTGACTTAGCCCAAGCCTCGGTAAATGACACTCGTTCCTCGGCGGCCAAAGTTAAACTCTCTGCCAAGTGCGCGTTCTCCTCAACCTAGTGGAGATTGATTTGGGGCCCTTTGTGGGAAGCCACCTCAAGCTTCAGATTGTCCTGCCTGGCCTTCGCCTCATCTTCGATGAAGGTAAACTTCATCTCAGTGTCGATCAGCTACTCCTGCACCATTTGAAGTTAGGCCTTGTTAGCCGTGCTAAGAGGGGTCTGTCCCAGAGATTTTAGTTAACGATAGTTGCACAATGAGAGTGTTTGCCCATAAGCTCTAGAGGCTAAAGTTGAGACTAATTTGGGCTAAAGGAAAATAGAGGGTAGCTGAGTGCACGAACTGACCGTTTGAAGCCTTATAACAATACGTGTCGCCCATTCATATGGATGCCCTCAGTCTTCCACAAACCACTTGAGAGTACAATGTGTTCTCGCCTGAAAGGCTGCACAGACGAGGCCCTTCTCCTTCTCTTTCTCGAGACACCCTATGTAAGCCATGTCGAACTCTAGCTCTCCTTCCTCATTGGCAGCATGGGGAGTGGGCTCATCAAGGTCTAAGTCTTCAATGTAAGACAGAGTTGAAATGACCTTTTTGCCTTCCACGATAACCAATCACGCGACCCCCACAAGCAATTGAGCATTGACGAGTGAAACTAGCATGGGACCTCAAGTTTTGTAGAAGGAGAATCCACGTGCTAGCACCGATCAGACGACTCCCCCTGGTCTTTGATGGGAGTTGGAGCGTGGCATTTGATGAGCTTCCATTAGAAGGCGGACAGCTAGCTAGACATGTTTTCTACAGGAAAAGGGGAAACCATGAGCAATGGATGACCTAAGCCAAAGTAAAAATTAAGGAACATATACCTGAAATGGGAGGAAGGTGGCGACAGAGTTTCAATAAGTTTCTGCTAGGAAGTAACATTTCTGTGTGATGGGCAAAGTTCGACAACTTCTTCAACACATCGATGATTGCCTGTGACCTTAATGATAGCCTTGGAACACATCTCAAGGTAGCTGCAAAGTAGACAAATAACAGTTAGAACTTGTGGTGGTTGAGCCTAGTTGAG
Organism: Telfairia occidentalis; assembly: GCA_026257165.2. NCBI lineage: Eukaryota > Viridiplantae > Streptophyta > Magnoliopsida > Cucurbitales > Cucurbitaceae > Telfairia > Telfairia occidentalis. The sequence goes on along the minus strand of JAOANK020054794.1, from coordinate 10,200 downwards.
GTAGGGAATAGCAACTCACCTAATTTCTCAAACTCAACTAGGACATCATAGATTTGACCATGGTAGTTGTTGAGAGCTAGCCACTCCTCTGACACAAAGAACCCACGCTCCTTCCATTTCTTCACCGAGGTCAAGTGCTTAACCAACCATCCTCATCCGCTCAGAGAGAGTTGAGTGGGATCAAGGTTGACTTCAGTCAAGAAGAGTTGAGTGAATGAATGCAGTGGCAGCCGTACCGCCTCTCGAACATCTAAGGATAAAAGTCCATATGCGTAGGAGGTGGGTGCTCCAAAGACTCACTTCTCCGGGGCAACTCGAGACCTACATTGCCTAGGATGACATACATATCCCTCATATAGGTCAACGTGCGCTGGGAACACTCTGACAAGCAGCCGCCTTCAGCTAGTACTACTGCTTCTCCTTTTCCACTCCCCCACCCCCCCAAGCCAAAAGTAGAGACACTCTCTAATTCTTCTACGGGCATGACTAAAATCTAAAAATGAAAAGAGAAGGTTGGAAAATTGACTTAACTAGAGGATAAGTAAAACACGTCCAGACCTTGGCTTGAGGGCGATTTGTGTGAACCACTGAGGGTGAAAGGGAAACTATACATAGCCTCTGAACACCACGTTAATTCATTGAATGGCAGGCAAGATCAATGGTTGAGATGAATGCCATGAGGCAATAAGCTTCAGAAAGGTGCACACCGTCACCACATCCAATCGCATTCTCCTTTGGTGACAGCAGCCATCATGGCAAGGCTACAACCTAGTAAGCCAAAGTGATGCGAGTAGAACACCCCTCAAACTCTACTTTAGGGACTCGAGAATTTTACTCGGCGCACAACGAAGTGACGGGCAATGTTAGAGGTGGAAATCTAACTAGACAAGTGACACATACACAGGGTAGCCATGCGTCTCTAGTTAGTGCACATCATGGTCAACACTCATCACTACAGCGATTACCAAGGCAGGGTGTGGTCCGATCACCGAGCTCACATCATCACGGACTATGATGAGTGTTGAATATCACGTAACTTCTGCCTCTCCGTCGGCCAAGGTAACACAATCCAATATCACGACCGTGATCTTCTCAATCCATCATGATAGACGTAGAATATGACACCACCGCCTCCCACATGCTCCACATATAGAAACTAGTGCACACCTACCATTAAGGGATATTTCGTGCAGAAACAAAATCAACTATCAATTTTTGGACAATTAATTCAATTTCCAAAGAATTGATTTTAGTATCAACTTTTTTTTTCCTTAATTTGAAACAACTATCTCATACCTTACCTTATAAACACATCTTTGCTTCAGGTGGTATCTTAATTGGTGTCAATATTCTAGTTATTAAAATTAAAATAAAATTTTGATGGTTAATAGTGTAGTTTTGAAATTTTAAAGAATTAAAAAATTCAGGTTAAATTGTAGAAATTCGATAAACCAAAGGTTTGATTATAGAAAGTTATTATAACTCAGGATGATTTGCCACGATTTTATAAATTTGGAGAATGATCAATTTAGAGGCAGGTTTTTTAAGCTTCCTCTTTCAGTATATTGCACCTCAAATTTCTGATAGTCATAAATCAATTAAAAAAAATAACAATTATTGTACATAGACAAATTTTTTTGGTGAAAATTTTACTTTTACAAAATTGTTTTGAGAAAGACTCATTGGAATCATAATTGAGGTATTTAATAAAAATACCAAAAAAAATTCCTATATTATTCATGTAATTAAATAATACTTATAGATTTTAGTTAATTAAAATATTAATTATTTATTTCCTTTCGATTTGAAACAAAAAGAATGTTATATGTTTTTTTTTCAAGGTTATATGTCATATGCTTTTTGTTTTTTTTTTTTACAATTGCAAAACAATTGCAAAAGATATATATGTCCTTTTTACTCTGTTTATTTTTTAGTTTAACTATTGCAGGTTGGGACATTCTCAAAAAATTAAATTATTGGAGGTTGGCAGATTCGTCGACCTTTGCGCTTAAAGTATGTCTTATCTACTGAATTATGTTTGAATTTGTGGAAGATATGTATATTTTATCTACTAAATTATATTCAAATTAGTATGTTATATGAATTACTGATTGATTGACGGTTGAAAAAAAAAGGAAGCTGATTGTGTTATTATTTAAATATATTCCTCTTAGCTTTCTTGTTTCTAAAAAGGTAGTAGTTAGCCAGTATCACTTTCAAATAAGAGAATGGCAACGGAACCTTTTGTTTGGAATTCGAAATTGATATTTGAAGACAATGTAGGATTTTTTTTTTAATTAAATTTTTTTTTTTTGGTTGTTGCTTTAGATTTTTGTACTTTTTTCCCGTCGTAGGACCCTCTCTCTCCATCTTTTCAAACTCTTCATGGTCGTTTAGTCCAGAAGTTGAATTTTTCCAATATGGTATTTTGAAATTGCTTTTTAATATTTTGTATTTGAGTTTGGTCATCTAAACTATAAACTTATTAATTCTACCCCATAAATTAAACAAAGGTTATACTTAAAGATTTTTACCGGAAGACTAAATTGGCCTCATCACTTTATTAATAAATAAATAAATGGTATTTATACAAAGCCGAAGTTAGTTCATAAGTGAATTAACCACATGAAGGGAACTCTGTAGCAATAGAATTGTTAACAAAATATTAACAAAAAATATACCAGTAAATGACACCTTAATATGTCCCCTCAAACGAATCCTAACTAGGCATTAGTTTGTGTCTCAAAAATAGCAATCGATCAACACTCGGCGGCTTGGTGAATAAGTGTGCAGACTGCTGCAACAAAGGAGTGAACAGAAGGCTTAAATTACTGGAAACCACCTGTTTACAAACAAAGTGACGATCAATCTCTACATGCTTGGTACGACCATGGAACACAGGATTGCATGCAAGCTAGATGGAGGATTGATTATCACAATAAAGAGATGGAGGAGATGATAAAAGACAAATAAATCTTTGAGAAGTTGTCGAATCCAACATAACTCAGTTGTAGCATTAGCCAATGCTCGATACTCAGCCTCCGTGGATCTACGAAATACTGTGGACTATTTCTTAGCAATCCTAGAAATTGGATTACAACCAAGAAAGATGATGAAGCCCATCGTGGATTGACGATCAATTTGTCTATCAGCCCAATCTAAATCTAAAAAAGCACGAAGAACAAGAGAGCTTGCACAAAATCGAAGGCCCAAAGTTAAAGTTCCATCTAAGTACCTGAAAATACGCTTAACAACTATAAGATGTAAATAAGTCAGAGCATGGATAAAATGCGAGACCTTACACACGGAAAAAGAAATATTCGCCCGCATAAAGGTCAGGTAGGGTAAAGCCCCAACCATACTTCTAAATGCTTAAGCATCTTCAGAACTACATGGTTGAGACTCATATTGGAATTTAACTACATCAGTCAGTTACATTTCAGTTTATTGAGTTAGTTTGCAACTAGTTTGTAACTAATTAGTTATTTCACTCCCCTTTACTCAACATTACTTCACATTATATAAACACTCCATTGATGAAGTAATAAAGTGATATAGAGCATTCTTATTTTGTTGAGCTCTTCCAATATGGTATAGAGCATTTCTGATTTCCCTCTTACAAACATGCAAACTGATCAGGCAGATAGATCTTCTTCTTCATTGAATCAGATCCATAATTCAATTGAGACGTCACTCAATCCTTACTTCCTCCATCACAATGACACGACGAATTTGGTTCTAGTCACTGAATTACTCACTGAAGAAAATTGCATCTCATGGAGTCGTTCGATGATCATCAGATTGTCTGTGAAGAACAAACTTGGCTTCATTGATGGAACAATCGAACGTCCCACAGGTGAACTTCTTCCCACTTGGATCCGTAATAACCATGTAGTAATTGCTTGGATCCTCAATTCCGTTTCAAAGACGATTTCTGTGAGTATCATCTTCTTAGATTCCGCGCAAGAAATTTGGCTTGATCTGAAAGAGAGATTTGAAAAGAAGAATGGACCACGCATCTTTCAATTGAAGCGTGATCTTGCAACGCTCTCACAAAATTAGGAGTCTGTTAGTATGTATTTCACTAGGTTGAAATGTGTGTGGGATGAGTACAGCGTGTATCGGCCAGCTTGTACCTGTGGAAAATGCACTTGTGGAGGAATGAAGTCAATCTCTGAATTTGCTCAATTTGAGTACTTTCTCAGTTTCTTGATGGGACTAAATGAGTCTTTTGCTCAGGTAAGGGCTCAAGTCTTATTAATGGATCCTCCTCCACCTATTGCCAAGACTTTCTCGTTAATATTGCAAGAGGAACAACAACGAGCAATCAGATCTTTTCCTATGACTCAATTTTCACCTACTAGCCTTGCTGTTCAACATTCACAACATCGATCCAGTTCATCATCTCAGCCTCCTAAGAACAAATCGAATAGACCAGTTTTCACTCACTGCAATATTCAAGGACATACAATTGATCGATGCTATAAACTCCACGAATATCCTCCTGGATACAGAACCAAAGGCGGAGGACAGCGTTCTACTTCATCGTCAATGCCTCATCTTGCTCAACCTTCAGTAAATTATGTAACTACAAAGTCTTTCGAGCCCTCTTCGGTGAGTTCCTCAGCCTCCACCGCTTCTGAAGCCTCAAATACTATTTCTAAGTGCCATAGTATTCTAAATATGTTGCAATCACAGCTCACCGCAGTCAAATCCAGTGCTAATGTTTCTGCAACATACATGGCAGGTACATATTCTCAAAATATTTTGCCTACTTCATGTCATGGTCGATGGATTATTGATTCTGGTGCATCCGCGCATATATGCTTTCGAAAGGATTTATTTGAGTCCTTAGTTCCTATTTCTACTTCTGTTGTCTTGCCAAATGATACACGCATCACAGTGAATTATGTTGGCACAATTCGATTGTTTAATTCTGTGTCTGCAGAAGGTTTTATATATTCCCAATTTTCAGTTCAACTTGTTGTCTGTCAGTGCTCTAACCAAGAACATGAATCTATTTGTCCAATTTCTTGGTGATGTTTGTACTATTCAGAACAAGTCCACTTTGAAAATAATTGGGAAGGGTAGTGTTCACAATGGACTTTTTCTGCTGAATAATGAGAGCATTGTTGCAGCCACTGCCGAATTATTGAAGGGTAGTACTCCTTCAACTGTTGGCAAAGCTTCTGCTGAATTGTGGCATAACAGGCTCAGTCACATTTCTTACTCTGCATTAAATTCTTTGCAAGATGTTCTTTCTTTTGATACTGCTAATATTCATAATGATCCTTGTTTTGTTTGTCCAATTGCCAAACAAAAACGCTTACCATTCATTTCTAAGAATATTTTGTTGCTCACACAGTTGACCTCATTCATGCTGACATTTGGGGACCTTTTTCAACACCCACACATGCTGAATTTACTTACTTTCTTACACTTGTTGATGACTGCTCACGTTATACATGGATTTTTTTTACTCCGCAAGAAGTCTGATGTACTATTTGTGATCCCTCAATTCTTTCAACTTGTGGAAACTCAATATAATAAAAGTATTAAGTGCTCCAGATCTGACAATGCTCCAGAATTGGAGTTTGGGGATTTTTTTCATAGTAAGGGAGTTGTTCATCAGTTTTCGTGTGTGGGGAGGCCTCAGCAAAATTCGGTTGTGGAGAGCAAGCACCAACACATACTTAATGTTACTCGTGCCTTATATTTTCACTCTCGAATTCCTATTCCGTTTTAGGGCGAGTGTGTCCTCACTGTTGTTTTTCTGATAAACAGAACACCTTCGAATGTTTTGAATTGGAAAAATCCTTATGAGTTGCTTCATGGTTCTTCAGTGGACTACTCTTTGATTAAGGTGTTTGGATGTCTGTGTTTTGCCTCTACTCTTCCTCACCAACGTTCTACATTCCATCCTCGCACTATCCCATCAGTCTTTGTTGGATATCCGCCTGGGATGAAAGCTTATAAGCTGTATGATATTGAAAAGCATTCTTTTTTTATCTCTCGAGATGTTGTGTTTCATGAGGACATTTTCCCATTTCATACCGTCACATTGCAAGAAGATTTAGACACTTTCCTTCCTGGTTTTGTTCTACCAAAACCTTTTAATGTTCCAAATGTATCAGATAACCTGGCATTGCCACAAAATATTTCCAGTCTTTCACCAAATAGTTCTCCTGCCATTGATAACCATGCACCTTTACTTGCTGAAGATTCTATTGATAGCCCTATATCTCTCGAACCTGATTCTGTTGAGCAGCACGTTGACCCCCTGATAATACCATTGATGTACAGCCTTCTTGGCATTCTAATCGGGTTTCACGTCCCCCATCCTACCTTTGAGAGTATCATTGTCATCTTGCTTACGGTAATTCTATACCCACCTTTGCAACTCGCCATCCCATTCAGAATGTTGTTTCCTATTCCAAATTGCCTGCTTCCTTTTCTACCTTTGCCGTTGGAGTCTCATCTCACTATGAGCCTAAGTTTTTCCATCAGGCGATCAAATTTGACCATTGGAAAGAAGCAATGAAAGTAGAATTGCAAGCTATGGGAACAAACAAAACTTGGAGTATTGTCTCTCTTCCTCCTAATAAACATACTATTGGATGTAAGTGGATATACAAAATAAAACATAAAGTTGATGGCTCGGTTGAACGTTACATGGCACGTCTTGTTGCAAAAGGATACACTCAACAAGAAGGGTTAGATTTTTTTGAGACATTTGCCCTAGTTGCCAAGATTGTCACTGTCCGTGTTCTTTTAACTCTTGTCATTTCTCGTAATTGGGATCTAATTCAACTAGATGTCAACAATGCCTTTTTGCATGGTGACCTGTTTGAAGAAGTATATATGGATCTTCCTCTGGGATATCATCCTCCTCCCTTAGCTGGAAGTAAGGGGGAGAAGCTTGCTTGTCGCCTACATAAATCCATCTATGGATTGAAACAAGCTTCTAGACAATGGTTTGCAAAATTTTTGGATGCCTTATTATCCATTGGGTTTGTTCAGTCAAAGTCTGACTACTCTCTTTTTGTTAAGGGGACTGGAAAAACTTTCATTGTCTTCCTAGTATATGTAGATGATATTATACTTACAGGTGCAAATTCCCAAGGGATTCAGGAACTTAAGATTCTTCTTAATGATCTTTTTTGCTTAAAGGATCTCGGTTCCTTGAAATTCTTCCTTGGGCTTGAGTCAGCTCGATCTGCAAAGGGCATTTGTATATTGCAATGACACTATACATTGGAACTTTTAGAAGATTTTGGGCTTCTTGGTTGCAAACCTAGCCCTATGCCCATGGATCCTTCTTTGAACCTCTCGGCTTCTGGTTCTGAGACTTTACATGACCCTACATCTTATAGAAGGTTAATTGGGCGCTTGTTATATCTCACAGTCTCTCGTCCAGACATTACCTTCACGGTAAACAAACTTAGTCAGTATGTTGCTAAGCCATGCCAGTCACATCTTTCAGCAGCCCTTTCTCTGCTATGGTATCTCAAGAATTCACCAAGACAAGGGTTATTTTTATCTGCTTCCACCTCATTTCAATTACGAGCATTTGCGGACTCTGATTGGGCATCTTGCCTTAACACTCGAAGATCCACTACGGGTTTCTGTATTTTTTTTAGGAATTCTTTAGTCTCTTGGGAATCCAAGAAGTAGTCTACTATTTCCAAATCATCTGTAGAGGCTGAATATTGTGCATTGGCAATGACTGCTTGTGAGCTTGTCTGGTTGTCTTATCTTTTGTCTGATTTACAGGTTACCTTTACACCTCCAGCTCTTTTATTTTGTGATAACCAGGTCGCAGTTCATATCGCTTCCAATCCAACCTTTCATGAGCGCACGAAGCACATCGAGTTGGATTGTCATTTTGTCCGAGATAAGGTTGCTGCTGGTTTCATCCGACTGTTCCCTATCAGTTCTCAACACCAACTTGCAAATATCTTCACGAAGGCGCTCCCAGCTTCTGTGTTGTTTCATCTTTTGTCCAAGATGGGCATTCTCGACATCTTTTGCCCACCTTGAGGGGGAGTATTGGAATTTAACTACATCAGTCGGTTACATTTCAGTTTATTGAGTTAGTTTGCAACTAGTTTGTAACTAATTAGTTATTTAGCTCTCCTTTACTTAGCATTACTTCACATTATATAAACACTCCATTGTTGAAGTAATAAAGTGATATACAACATTCTTATTTTGTTGAGCTCTTCCAAGAACTCAAAATGTAAAGAAGAAGTAGAGCATCGCGTAGAGCAAGGTTTGGCTTCAACCATAAAAACCTATGTAAAACATCCTGGCATACTTTTTTTTGACTGATATGAAGACTTGAGGACTTATGTTGAACTTCGAAACTAAGGAAATATGATAATCGATCGAATCAAACTTTTTCTTGAGTTGAACAACAAGTGAATCAACATAAGAAAAGGCATTACCGGTCATAATTATAGCATCAACATATAGCAACAAATAGGTAAGCAAGCCATCAACATTTCGCACGAACAAAAATGGATCAGCTGAAGAGGCCACGAAGTCAAACTTAAGCAAATGATTTGTAAAGCACTCAAACCAAGCATGAGGTGCTTGATTCAATCCATAAAGAGACTTACCGAGTTTGCAAACATAAGAAGGAAAGTCAAGACTAACAAAACCATATGCTTGTTGCATCTAGACATCCTCATAACTGTTGATGCTCAAATTCGGCTAAATGGTAAATTTGTTTAGCTGGGACAAATGACTGTGCACCTGCAAAATATAAAGACCGTGCACCGGTGTGGTGCTAAGCCATCAACACTCCCATGTTGAAGTTAACTTGGGTTATAGGAAAAAACTTAGCACAAGAGCTAGTAGATTGAGTTACTAACCTCAAGCACGTCTTTCACTTCTCATTTATAGGGATAGTAATTGGTTGTTGATGTTGTAAACGTCACCTCGAATGTAACTGATGACTTAACTACAAATCGTGCAGTCAGTTACACTGGGCGTTACGTGCGTTACAAAAGCTCATTCACTGTTACGATGAGGCGAATAACTGATGAGGTTGCCTTGGCCACCTCTTCCATAGAGAGGTTGGCTCGGAAACCTCTTCTTGAGGGTGAAGTCGGCTCGGCCACCTCTATCTTGGGGAGGTCAGCTCGGCTTAGCCACCTCTTTCTTTGAAAGATTGGCTCAGCCAACTCTCCCTCAGGGGAGGTAGGCTTGGGTAACCACTTGTTGTGATGGAGGTTGGCTAGGCTTGCCCTCCCTCAGGAAGGGAAAAGCTCAGTCGACCACCTCTTGTGAAGGAGGTCGGCTTGGCTCGGCCACCTCGTCCTTATGGTGGTCGACTTGGCTTGGTTAACCACTTAGTGGACTGACTGAGCGTCCCTTTCTTGGGTTGGGCTGACATTGGGCCCAACCTTTTAAGAGCTAACTCAGCGAGCCTACTTGAGCCGACCTTCTATCGGTTCAAAGAAATTAGTCCTACGCTCAATGTTTGTTGGACTAAGTCTCCCTTAATCCTTATCTCTTATTTCATTTTTTCTACCCATAACAGTAGCCCCCCACTCCTATGTGAGGTTCGGGCCTTTTTTAGGCTACCATGGGTTGGTTTTATTTTCTCATACCTCATTCAAGAGTAGAAATTCAAGGGAGAAAAAAATATTTTTAGTTTGGAGAACAAGTCTTGTAAATAATGAAGCGTTAGAGACTCCGCTCTGAGGGACGAAGCTCGCCCTGGTTCTGCTAGTCCTGCTCCTATCTTGATCACATATTTGACCATGGATGAGCCCTAGCTCATTGTCAAAGTGTTCGCTCCAACAATCCTCCTACTTCACCTCACCGATCGACGCTGCAATAGAATAGACCTTTTTCTTTTTGGCCTTTGGATTCTACAGTCGAGTCTACTGAGGACAACACTACACCTTGCCTCGATGCCTTCTAGTTTGTCGGCCTTATTAGTCAGGTGTCGATGAGGTTGAGCTTTGTTGTGTAGGTTGCCTACTAGGTGCAAGTATACACCTTGAGGTGTAGCAATAAGGTCGATCCACAGAGATAATTGAACAAAAACTCTTAATAAAAGTGTCAACTAGGAGAATTAAGGTCACCAAAAATTTTGCAGTTGTGGGAAGACTAAAATTGAACTATGAACTTAAGAGATGCAATTAAACAAGAATTATAACAATACTTTAAGAGATTTAAAAGGAAACA
>JAOANK020054185.1:0-19969 GCA_026257165.2 Telfairia occidentalis | reverse complement strand
ACAAAAATTCACATTTAAAAGCATCAAAGTCCAAATTTAACTAATAAAATTATTGAATTATAGGTTTAAAACTTGCAGGTTTTAAGTGCTATCACCAGTACAATTAACTAGGGCCTATTCTAACCCAACAAACAAAAACATAAAAAACTCATTTTTGTGTGCTATCAAACACCCCGAAACTTAATCGTTTGCTAGTCCCTATCAAAATTAAAACAAAACAATAACAAGATAATGAAACTCCTCTAAACATGCAGTTAACTTCACCTTCAATGCTTCAGTAGATAAGTAGGTGCAATTATAGAAACTTACAAGCACATTCTATTATCGAAAGATTTCAAGGCTAATTCTCTACATCCCTCGTGTGTGTGTGTGCAAGCCCATCTAGTCCTAGCCCTTATAACCCTTGGTTGACCTTACAAAAACCACTCAAGGCTCTCTTACTTCAACTAATGGCAAAGCTAAGTAAATCAAATGCAACCTAGAGAGTTATTTGCTCCCTTTTTTCTATTTTTCTTTTCTATTTCTTTTTTCATTTTCTTTTTATTCCTTTTTCTTTTGTTGGAAGGAGAACCAATTCAAGGTGTATCACCTTCGTTGTGGCTTACCCCCTCTTCCTAGGCGCTAAGTATCCAACTCTGAGTAATACATCTATTCAAGGGAGGTTTACTCACTTTCTTTTTGCATTTTGCATTGCCCGTTGACCAAGGCCAAGAGAAAGGAGGAGTAATCCCCTTCACTTTATTTCCTTTTTTTCAACACACACTAGACATGCATATGAACTACTCAAATAGAACCACAACCTTTTCAGAGACCTGTTCAGAATAACAATTCTTTTAAAGACACTCTAAACCTTAAGAACGAGACAAGAGGGCTACTTGCTCAATAAACAAGAAATTAAATAACTTAGATAAAAATGATGTTATCTCATTTCCCCAACAACACACAACGAATCAGTTAGAGCAAATCAAAGACTATCTTCACCAACAACATGCATAGAATAATTCCACAAAAATTTGACACATCAATCATTCAGAGAAATTGAAAAAAAAAATAGGCTCCAAATCGCCCAAAATAATTAGGACACACAGAGTACTACCCAAATTAACACCCCCAAACTTAATCTTTTGCTAGTCCCAAGAAAAATTAAAACAGAATAATAACAAGATAATGAAACTCCTCTAAACATGCAATTAACTCAAGCCTCAATGCTCTAACAGACAAGTAGGTGAAGTTATAAAAACTTACAAGTACATTCTATCACCGAGAGATTCGAAGGTCAATTCTCTTCATCCCTCGTGTGTGTGTGTACAAGCCCATCTAGTCCTAGCCCTTATAAGCCCAAGGTGACTTTAGAAAAACTTCCTAAGGCTCTCCTACTTCAACCAATGGCAAAGCTAATCAAATCGAAGGCAACCTAGAGACTTATATTCTATTTTGTTTTTTCTATTTTTCTTTTCTTTTTTTCGTCTTTTCTTCTTTTTCTATTTCTTCTCTTTTCTATTGTTGGAAGGGGACCGATTAAAGATGTATCACCGTTGTTTTGGCTTACCCCCGCTTCCTTGGCGCTGAATGTCCAACTATGAGCAATATATCTATCCAAGGGCCAAGGCTTACTCACTTTCTTGTCGCATTTTGCATTGCTCGTCGACCAAGACCCAAAGTAAGGAGGAGTAATCCCCTTCACTTTATTCCCTTTTTTTCAACACACACTAGACATGCATATGACCTACTCAAATAGAACCACTACCTTTTTAGAGACTTCCTCAGAATAACAATTCCCCTAAAGACACCCTAAACCTTCAGAAGCTAAACAAGAGGATTACGTGCTAAATATAAGGAATTCCTAGAAGGATTCGAAATAACTCCAATAAAAATGATGTTATCCAATTTCCACAACAACACACAATAGGTTAGTGAGAGAAAATCACACTCTCCTCATCAACAACATGCATAGAGGAATTCCACAACAATTTAGCACATCAATCATTTTGAGAAATTAAAAAAATTAGCTCAAAATCGTCCAAAATAATCAGGACTCATAAAGTACTACCCACCCCCTAAACTTAAAGCATACATTGTTTTCAATGTATAGATCACTAAGCATGCAAGAATAATGAAATAAGAATCAAGTGGATAATACTACCCTGATAGTATAGAGAAAGTCTTTAATTGCATCCAAAATGATAGGAAGGAGGTGTCCCAAAGAGATCGAGGTTCAGCGCAGGGAATGAGATTTAGTAGCACTCAACACCTGCAAAAGAAAACAAAAACAAAGATATGGGAAACGACGCTAGAAAACATGGGCCGCCAGTCCAGTTACCTAGCACCTAATTAGACCCAAGAAACAAAACACCCTAGAGTAATATTTTCTTCAGGATGTAAATCAAACTAAATAATCGCCAGTCCCCAGCAAGCGTGACAAAAACTTGATCGCATCATTTTGTCACCACAGCGCATGGGTCTGTTTTAGTATAGTGTGGAATTGAGTATTGAGTGTTGTCCTTGGGATTAGGTTTCTAGTTTGATTAAGTACCATGGATAATCACACCTCATTTTATCTAAGGATCCGATTATTAAAGAAGGAAGCTAAATTACACTACTCCTACTTTGAGAAAGATAGAGGTGACGTAAAGAGAGCGTGCTTTAGACCAAATTTACATGCCTTGGGACACTAAACTTTATCAACACACATACTTTTCTATCATGATGCAACCATAGGTTGGGATTAACTAATGTTTGGCTTCCTCTCTCGAGCTCAGCTAGTCTCTAACGTACTAATATGCAAACTCAACCTCTCGGTCTATTATCCGACATACTAGAAAGGCATTACAAACTTTCCACTAATTACCACCCCTTAGAAGATTCACTTTTATCCCATCATCTCTTGATCTCAAGGAAAACTTGCTTGTCATCACGATTCACAACAGACAGCCTAGATATAACAATTCATGCTTTTATAAATAAACCTCTGCTCTAACACATTGGCCTACAACAGTCATGCATTCAATAATCTAGTCTAAGCCTTACTCTCTCGAGTTAAAACTTAAATCATTCAAACAATTAATTTTTGATCAGGAGATTAAAAGTCTTAAGCATACAAATACATAAATGAGTCACAAGGGATAAGAAAAACTCGTAATATTAAATAAAGCATAAACAACGTCATAAGCCGTTACAAGACCATCTAAAGCAAAGTCCCGCTACTCAAATCCACAATAAAAACAGAAACTCCCTCAAGAAATTATAAAATGAAACAAAGTTTAAGAAAGGCAAAGAAAACTCCCAAAGACGCTTGCCACACTCGTTTCTGCTGTGGATCCCACAATGCCAAGCCTCAGATCGCTCAGAGGACAACATGGGAAGCCCCTACTCCCTCCAGAATATCGTGCTCCTTCGTGCAAAATTGCCTCTCCAAATGGCGTCTAGAAAATTGTAGAGAAAATGAGCTTTTTTTTACATTATGCCCGAAGCGTAGAGATGCTATAAGACAATCTCTTAACGCTGGTCTTAAGGGTCAACAGGTTGTGTGGCACATCCATCTTGTATGGTAACAAAAGGGTGCAATGTCGAGATGCTATAAGATAATGTCTCGATGCTGGTTCACGGCTAGTAGAAAAGGCATAGGTGCACTGCGTCAAGTCATAGTGTGCATGGGCATCTAGACACTGGCAATGCTACGTGTGTGGTTGGGTTGGGTGTTGGCTGGGCATTGTGCGCATGCATGTGTGGCGTTGAGCATGCACCATTCGAACGTTGCCATTCAACACCGCCTGCTACTGCGAGGGGCGCACGCTGCATAAATGTTCTATGGCGTTGAGAAGTCGTTGAGCAGCGTGTCAACACTGGTGATCCCAACATAAAATTTCCATCTAATTTTAGCGTCTCAATGCCCTAGCATGGCATCTCGACGCTGCAGCCTTGGGTCTCCTTGTATTTTGGCCTCGTTTCTTCGTTTCTAGCTAAATTTAGTTTTCTTAGGCTCTTTTTTTTATGCGAACATTCCCGAATTCATATTCTCATCAAATTATGCTCGCTACCTACAAATTAACAAATAAACTTGTGAAAGCTATGAAATTAAACAACAAAACTAGGTAAAATTAAGCCCAAGGATAACACATTTTTGTTTGCTATCACCTAGCATTATTGTGAGCATGCGCTATAACTTCCACCCACTCGGAAACATAATCACAAACTACTAGAATATAGTTTTTTTCCAAATGAGGGTTGGAAGGGACCAATGAAATCTATGCCCCAGACATTAAAGATTTCTATTTCTACCATAAAGTGCAAGGTCATATTGTCTCCCTTTCCTATGTCACATACCCTTTGACACCAACTATAGGTTTTGCGGAAATAGTGAGCATCTTTAAACATCGTAGCCCAATAGTATTCAGTCTGAAAGATTTTGGATGCAGTCCTCCATCCCGCAAAGTGCCTACCATTAGGTGTTTTCTGACAGTGGTCCAAGATTGAGTAGGTTTCCTGATCTGGCACACACCTTCTAAACATACAACATGCACACTACTTGTATAGGTAAGGTCCATCCCATTAATAAAATTTCACATCATGCTCGAACTTTTTTTAGAGTTATTAGAGTCAGCTCAAAAGGTTGAATTGCACAAACAAGGTAGTTTGCCAATTTTGCATACAAAGGAGGATCACTTTACAAGCTGTTGCTACAACAAATAGTTGTTCATCTAGAAAATTGTCTCTTAATTCTGATTTCTTTTATGGACTTCTAATCTGTGGGTATCCTTCTACAAGTGGTGCAGTCACCTAAGGGTGATGCTCTATGCTCCTTTGGAAACCGTGGCCATTAAAGTGCGTCACCAATAAAGAGATAACGTCTGTTAAAACATCCCATCGCACAACTTTTGGGTTCCCAATGTCCATCTTTTCCAATTGATGGTTGGGTTTTCAAAGTACGCCTTTCTTTAATGGGACGGTTGGGTTCCAGAAGTACATATCTCTTCAATGCTTTCCTTCCTAGCCCCAATTTATGGAAGGCCCACACCATCCATTTTCTCCCACCTTTCAAACCTTCCAGGTCATTCACCGTCCTCTAGGAGAAAATTGATGCCCCCATGGTAGAGTGCGAGGCAACTCGGAAGAGGTGAGGAGGCAGTTAACTAGAAGGTGGTGGTGTTCTAGTAGGCAACCAAAGCCTTCCATGGTACTGCCAAAATGGTGGAAGAAGCAAAGGTAATGTCAGCTGGTCATCTGGCGGCCATTGCAAATATAGAGAGGAGAAGGTCTTTCTCCGGTAGCGGGATGAGACCCTTTATATGCAGGAGTGGGCGGCAGACCTAGTTGCAACGGAGGTTGCTGTTGCTGCTCGCGTAGTGACAAATGAAGCTTTCTCAGACGAGGACTAATCTTTTTCTCTTTTGTGTCTTGCCCTCTCCCCAATTAATACAATTTTCTTTCTCCTCGCCACTTTGTCGTGTGTTGTCTTCTAGGTAGCAGTGAAATGATGACTCTATCATGCAGAATGATACTGGAAATGAAGACAAATCATGCTCAAGTTTAAGCAATCATACAAGTAATACTGGAGTGTTTAAGGATACAAAACCATGGGGACTTAGGTTAATCTAGACAATGTTTTCTTCCTCCATGTAACTCATTTAGACAAGAAACTAAGCAGATATGTAATGACCCGACTTCTAGACAAAATACTTACGATCATTACTAGCATGCATGCTCGAAGTTAAAAGATTTATAAACTACTTATCTCGAAAACAACTTTATTATATATGTAGATCAAAATAAGTAAGTTTCAAACCTAATAAAATCATACTGGAATCCCAATTTTATTCTAAAATTAACAAGTAAACTAGGCATAAGTAAAAGACTGCTCAAAGACTAAATAATAGGTTCGAAATCAGAAAATAAAACAACAAAATCAATTGTCAGCAGAAGACTATGCTCATGACCAAAGCTACAAGTGATAGTAAGATACGGATTGAGGAGTGTCTAACTATAGAAGAAAATACCTCAATGTAGTCAATGCCTTGTACTTGAGTGTAGCCTTTTGCAACAAGTCGGGCTACGAATCTAGGTTGATATCAACCTCTTATGCTTGGCTTTATCTTATAAAGCCATTTACACTCAACAAGTTTATGGCAAGGTGGTTTCTCTTTAAGATCCCATGTTCTGTTTTTCTTCAAAGAGCTCAACTCTTACAACATTGCCTTCAGTCATTATAGTTTAAATTCTGAGTTGATAGCCTCATTATAAGTACTAGGTTATATACCTCTTCACTGCAATACAGGGAATATGCAGTAGCACAATCTGCATAATCATACCGTGTAGTAGGTTTTCTTGTCCTTTTCTGCCTGTCTCTTGTGAGTTGGTAGTTAGTTAAATCTTGGTTTATAGGAGCTATTTGAGTTTGTTCGTTAGAGATTAGCTGATCATTGTCAATTTTAGTGGCATAGCTATCTTGATGGCTGTTTGCGTGTGTGTAAGTAAATCATGAAATCAAACAAATCAATGTGCAAGTGTACAAAGTCAGCAACAAGTGATAAGTATTTTTATATCGTATCCATAGGGATTAGTAGTAGATCTCAACCTATTTGTACTTAACTTCTTAGTGAATTCAAGAATAACAAAAATAAGAGATTGGTGATTTTTATAACTAATGCTAAATGAAATTAAATGATAGAACAAGAATAATGCTTTTGCGGTTTTAACGATGTGAATGAATAAGTGGATCAAGGTAACATGTTATTTTCCCTCACATAGAATGCTGAATCAAAAGAACTACAGGATCCAATCACACAACAATAATCTTTCAGAATCTTTCAAGATCTCCCAAATATGTTAATTTAGTTCCACTAATTCATATGAGTTAAACCTATTGTTTTCGTGCATTATATGAGTGATTATTCTTAACCTCCTCACTTAGCCATCAACTAACTTAATTTAGAGACTAATGTGTTTTAGAAGCAATCTACTCATGTTTTCTTCTGAAATTTAGAGAAGATATTTATGCGTGTTGGCTTGGCAGGCAAAAACATTATACAATAACCACACTTATAAAACAAATCAATCCAACAAACTTTTACTTCGAAACTAAAATCACTTCAACAACATATCTTCTTAATCTTCACTGAAGGGTGATTAGTTCATGCTCAAATAAATGAAAGACAACACCATAATAACTACAATAGTAAAAGAAATCATAATGCGTAAAATCTTAAGGAGTTGTAGAATAGATTTCTCCGCAGGTGCCGTGAATAGAATTGCTTTTCTCTTCAGCTTCCACGAAGTTCTTCTTCTACAAGCTGTTCTCTACGGAACACAACAACAACAATGAAGAAAATTCTTAACTTAAACTCGAAAACGAAAGCTACGACGAAGATGAATTCTCCAAAACTAAAAACTAGAACTCAAAACTCCAATTTTTTTTAACTCTTTTCTTTAATGGTCTCCTATAGTATTTATAAGGTTTCGTTTTTTTATTAGAAAACCTATTAGGTTAAATCGAACACGTGGCTTGCATCTAACAGTGAATTAAATTCGTAAAAGATAAATTGTGTTCTCAAATTTGAATTTTTGTTATCTTCAACCGAATTTTGTTTGTCTGTTTTGCTGGATTAATGCTCGAGCAATTGTTTTACTAAAATAATGCTTCATCAATTACTTGCTCAACAAAATACCCAAAATCAGTAGCGATTAAGTACAATCTCTCAAATTCTAATCAAATGTTATCTTTGATATAATGTTGTAACAATCTAAATACTTTCAAAAGTATTATAACCAAAACAAAGAAAAATTATGCAATTACTTCATCAATTAGAGGGAAATTTCTCCAAGAATAAGATGATTTTTATCCTAAAAGACTCTTAATAACTCTCTTTTAGAGAGTTATCAAAATCGTCAAACTTGAACTATTGCTCGTCCTCGAGTAATACTTTAAAACTTCTAAGAAAGCAAAACAAATGATCTGACAATTAGAATCCTGCAGCAGAATTAGATAAACAACCGAGTGAAAGATTATAAACTATCAAGTTGTCTCATATCTCATTTAGGTCAATCCCTTATCTTCCATTCATCTTTCTACATATGCCACAAATTTCACTTATTCTACAAACCTTGACTCTTCGTTCGCTAATTCGTAAGTCATCAACCTTACTTACAATCCCTCAATGAGAATCTCATCTTGTTCCCTTTTCTCTCTTGTCTTTAGATACCTTAGGGTTCAATCTACAAAAGTTGCTCACACATTGCTCTCTCAAAAGAAATGTACCCAAAAAAGATTTTGTTCCCTTGAAGTCATAACCTTTTTTTCAAGACTCATTAGTTATCAGGAATTTCATTCATATTCTTAATAGTAGCCTTCCTGTTTTAAAGATACAGTAACATTCAGGCAAAACTCATCCCTCGTAATTCCCTTTGTCTCTTAAAGTTTTTTTTTTTTTAATATTCACCTGTCTCCTAATTTTCAAGAAGAACATAAGTGTCTAAAGGGAGAGGAGTGTACTACCAAAAAATATAGGAATGCACATTCATTTATAATTGGGATTCAATAAAGTTCAAGAAAAATGACCAAATGGACTAAGCATCCCCAAACTTTGAATCTACATTGTCCTCAATGTGCTAGAGAATACAGTACAAGTAAATCTGGAGCAAAACTTCCCATGGGTCAACTGAACTAACAACAAGTTCTGAAGACCAGGTAAAATAGTGGGCTTATTTATGCAGAAAGAATTTAAGTCAATAAGTTTCCAGCCCTAAGAAACAAAAACTAAGCTCTCATATTAGTCAAATGTGGTCTCTCACTAAACTATTTTTGAAGTTCTACTTTTGATGGATCAAAAAATTTGTTGAGTCAAAGAGATGTTCATTGACAACACATGTAGAATGTGACAGTAAAAGGTATGCTTCCTCAAAACCCAGTACAAACTTCATTGATTTAGAACAGGGGTTACAAAATAATAATTTCAAACTATTGGGGGGAGGGGGGGGGGGAGGGTCCATAATAAAAAAAATATAAAAAAATAAAGTAAAAATAGAAAGCACAAACAAATATTTTAAGTAGAAGAGAAGAGACAACCAACATCCCTGAAAATCATTCGACTGCATCTTCATTCTTCGAATGGTGGATCCTTCACTTCCAACTATAGCAAGTTCAGGTTTTTCTGCAAAAGTACTCCCAAGAATGATTACTAATAGGAGTAAAAATAAATCAGGAAAGTGTATCATAGGGTTCCAGAAACCCTGGCTCAGCCAAAAGATAATCTAATCATTATTAAAGACAAAATAAAATGATTGCAAAAGACAAACAGAAAAGACAAAATTAAAAAGTCAATCTAAAAGATAGAATTTTAAAAAGATGCTGTCGGAGAAATCTTTAAAGTTTGACATGATATAGCAACTTTATGTCTTCTTTAAAAAAGTTGCTTTATTAAAGATTCTTTATGTCTGCGACGTTGTCTGCAGAATTATGAATACCTCAAGACCCATTACTCTAGACGGATTACAGGCTTACCAACCTTTTTACGCATCTCGCCGTGTGGAACACCTAATCTGAGCGAACAAATGGGTTAACCCGAGAGAAATTCATAATCTTCACCTCAATTCTTCAGACTTTTCTTTACTGCAACTGCTGCTTTAAGACAACTTCTTCTAAATCGTCTAACTAACAGCTTGAATATTTACTTGTATAATCTAGAATACATAGAAGAGATTATGAATGAAATTCAAACAAAAACTTTACAACATGAATTTTTAGGAATTTAAATTGTAGAAATAAAATTATTTTTGTTTCTTTGAAAATTGTCATGGCAATTAACAAAGACCTATTTTATTTATTTATTTTTAAATACATAATATCGATTAAGTAAATTCTCCTAAATGGTGAACCACTTATGAATACAAGTATACTACAGTGCGTAGTTTGGCATTCGCAAAGCTTGGTCTTCTCTAGTTTAACGTCATTGCAGACGTCTAGTCTTTCACATCAGTTGTGAATTGAAGAATGGATCAAACTCTGGATCATATTCGGGCAATTTGCTATGCAGGTTGATCTTCTTCTTGCTCCATATGAGCTTTAGACGATCCGATATCAGATCTTGTTGCTTTGAGGATCTGTTGGAACTCAGAATCAGATGAGCTTTGAGCAAGCCTTGTGAGAAGCTTGCTTTTGGTGTTCAAGAACTTTTTGTTTTTCTTTATCGTTACATCTTGCATGTAACTGTTGTCAGAGAACCATGCTTTTACCTTTAATTCCTACCTCTCTTATTGCAGCGTTCAACTATTCCTATGAAGGAGTAATCATCATCCTATTATAGACACCGTGTGGGAAGTCTTGCAGATGGAATAGACTATTGATGGCACCAGGTGAAAAGTCAACTAGTACCCCTCAGACCATTGTCTCAAACCCATTTTGTTCATCGAGGTATGCATAAAACTCTCAGACTATTCAAACTATTGTAGGTTCAGGTTTCTTGCAGAAGTACTCCCAAGAATGATTAGTGATAGTAGTAAAATAAAGCGGGGGATTGCATCGTAGGGTTCCAAAAACCCTCGCTCAGCCAAAAGATCCTGCTTCTTGATATCTTCATAGTGGTATCGAGCATTCTCATTGATCAAGTAGTCGCGGATAGGTAATTGATGATCCAACAAAGGTTCTGGTATAAATTCCTTACCTTTTCTACGTGCCTTTTCTGGACTTGGTTGTGTCGAGATACGGTCCTCTGGCGTTTCTAGTGTGCCTTCAACCACGACCTTTGTTTTCTTCTTGCTCTTCCTCTTTTTCTTTAAAGCACTAGGTGATGGTTCAATATGTGTCTCTTCAACAATGGGTTCTTCCTCTCACGCTTCATTCATAGCAACTTCATCTACCACTAGTTCATCTATTTGTTCCTCCTTTGTGGTGAGTAATACAGTTTCCTGCACCTTCAACTAGGGCCTCAAGCTCTTTTTCCATAGGTGCGTCTAGTTCAGTAGTCATTGTGGATGGTTCGCCTTCTTGCTCCGAAGGTGGTACCAATGCCATGACTTCGTCTATGATAGTTTGAACTTCGACCAGTAGGGAAGGTGTGATTGCTTTCTTGGTTTTCTTTCTCTTTTCTTTTACCGGTGGAGGACAAGGTAGAATATGTTTTTTTGGCAGAGGGGAAGCGAGAGCGTCAGTGAGAGATCGCCATCAAAGTCGCACACCTTCTTGGTTCTCCTTTTGGGCGGCATTGTGATTTCCTGGTTAAGGGTTTAGTTCGCAGAAGAGGAAAACAAGGTGATTAATGGAAGATGATGAGATGAATAATGACTGAAGAGTATAAATAAGAAGGTAAATTGAGGGCATGTTAGTCATTTAAACAGTAATTAGTTTAAAAATTTCTTAATTAATCAATGCAAACTCGTTATTTTTGGAATAAAATATTCTAACAGATCTGTTCAATAATTATTGCTTTATCAAAATCTCTATGCCCTGCAAAATAGACGTTAGAGCATTTATTACGGCAGGTAAATTTTGAAATTTAAACCAAAAAAATTATGCTCTCTTTCCTCAATATATCTGCTCCCTCAAATCTCGTGTATTTGCTCTTTATTTTTCATAATTATTTGCAAAAAATAAAGAAATAAAAGTATGAGATTTCAAATCAGGATATTTTATTATTTCATTTCATTTTATTATTTTATTTTATTTTTTTAATTTTATAAAATAATACAAGATAAAATCAAAACTTAACTAAAATTTAATGACTCAATTTAAATTTAAATTAACACAGAAAATCAAATTATCACACAGACTGTAATTAAAAAAAATCTAATCTAACTAAGCCAAATAATATATTAACAAAATTTAACGTGCAATATTCTCCTAAGATATTTATGTTGGGTGATGTGTGTATGAATGATGGAATCACACAATTTAACGTACACAATCTGGAGCAAGTGATAAGTATTTTTATATCATACCCACAAGCATTAGTAGTAGATTTTAACCTATTCATATTTAATCTTTTAGTAACAAGAATAAAGAATTGGTGATTTTTCTCTTTAACTAATTGCTGAGTGAAGTTAAATGTAAAAATAAAAAGAATGCTTTTGCAGTTCTAACGATGAAAATGAATGAGTTTGGATTAAGGTAACATGTTAATTTTCCTGTTATAGAATGTTGAGACAAAAGAATTGCAGAAGCGATTCACACGACAGTAGTCTTTCAGAATCCTTCCAGATTTCCCTAATATCTTAATTTAATTTTCATTAACTTATATGAATTAAACATAATGTTTTCGTGCATTAGGTGAGTGATTATTCCTAACCACCTCACTTAGCCAGCAACTAACCTAAACTAGAGGCTAATGTGTTTTAAAAGCAACCTACTACTCACATTTTCTTTCGAGACTTAAAGAAGGTATTTATGTGTGTTGGACAAGTAAACATAAACGTTAAGCAATAAGAACACTGATAAAACAAATAAATCAAACAACTTTTATTTCAAAACTAAAATCAATTTAATAACATCTCCCCTAATCCTCACCCAAGGGGGATTTAGTTCATGCTAAAATAAAGAAACGACAGTAAAACAATAATGAAAACAATTAAGAAAAACGTAATGCGTAAAATTCTAAAGAGTTGCATAATCGATTTCTCCACGGTTGTCGTGAGTATAATTGTTTCTCCTCTTTAACCTCCATGAAGTTCTTCTTTAACTCTTCTCTATGGAAAATAAAGTAACAACAACGATGAAAAACTCTTGCAGAATAAGACTAAAAACAGAAAATCGATAATTAGATTTCACGATTTGGGATCCTCATTCTTGGCGGCCTCCTTTTCTCTTTATATGCTTTCTATTGTGTTTAGGAAGCTTATTGGGACAAATCGTACACTTGGCTCACATCTAACGGTGAATTAATTCCGTAAGAGATAAGATAATTTTCGTATTTGATTTTCTGCTATCCTTGCATGGATTTTATCTGTTCGTTTTGCTGGATAATTGTTCAATCAATTGTTTTGCTACAATATTGCTCCATCAATTTTTTGTTCAACAAAATACCTAGAATCAGTGTCGATTAAGTACAAGTTTTCTAGATTCTAATTAAATGTTGTCGTAAATATAATGTTGTATCAATCTAAAGAATCTCAAAAGTATTATAAGCAAACAAAGACAAATCAAGCAATTACTTCATAAAATAAAGGGAAATCTCTGCAAGAATAAGGTGAGTTCTATCCTAAAAGATTATTAATAACTCTTTTTTTGAGATTTATCAAAATCCCCAAACTTGAACTATTGTTCATCCTCGGGTAGTAGTTTAAGACTTCTGAGAACACAAAAGAAATGATCTAACAATTAGAATCCTACAACTAAATTAGGTAAACAATGAAGTGAAAGCTTATTCAACTATCAAGAAGTCTCATATCTCCTTTAGGCCAATCCCTTATCTTTCTGCACATGCCACAAATTTCACTTATTGTAAAGATCCTTTCTCTTAATTTGCTAACTCCTAAGTCTTCAACCTTACTGTTCAATCCCTCAATTAGAATCTCATTTTGTTTCCTTCTCTCTCCTACCTTCAGATGGCTTAGGTTTCAGTTTACGAAAGTCATTCACACATTGCTCTCTCTAAAGAAATGTACCTAGCAAAGATTTTGTTCCCTTCAAGTCATAGCCTTTTTCAAGACTCATCATTTATAAGAAATTTCATTCATATTCTTGGTAGCAAACCTTCTTGTTTTAAAGATACAGTAACATTCAGACAACACCCATCCCTCATAATTCTCTTTTTCTCTTAAAATGTGTGTTTTTTTTGGAATATTCAATTGTCCCCTAATATTCAAAAAGCACACAAGTGTCAAAAGGGAGAGGAGTGTACTACTAGGAATAGAGGAATGCACATTATAATTTAAGAATAAGGACCAAAGGGACTCAACATGCCCAAACTAAAAATCCATATTGTCCCCAACGTGCTAGACTTGTAATAGGTAAAAATCCCCAAACTTAATCTAAGGCAACCTAGACAAGTTTGATCAAGCAAATGAAATGTTCCTCTAATTGCTGGAGTAAGATTTTCTCTAGGATCAACTATACTAACAGTTGGTTCTTAAGACTAGGCAAAATAAGTGGGCTTACTTATGTAGAAAGAATTTAAGTCAATAAGTTTGTAAGCCTAAGAAACATATACTGAGACCCTCAAACTAGTAGAATGTGGTCTCTTACTAAACTATTTATGCAATTCTGCTTGCGCTGGATCAAAATATTTGCTAAGTCAAAGTTATGTTTATTGACACTGCACAGCTAGAATGCTGCAGCAAAACATTTTCTTCCCTAAACCAAATAAAGATTTTCATTGATTAAGAACATGGATTATAAAATAATGATTTCGAAATATAGGGGAGGGTGTCCATAACAAGCATAGAGAAAAGAAATAAGAAAGTAAGAATAGATAACATCAAAAGCAAACAAATAAAGATTCCATAGTATAGAAAAATGTATATTAGAGAAAGAAAAGGATAGTTAACATCCCTAAAGAATAGTCTGGTGCATGGTTAGTCTTCCGATTGAGAGTCATGCTCTACTTCATTTTTATCTTTATGTAATATAGGAGGGGGTTGGATCTAGATATTCAGGAGATCATTAGGGAATGAAAGAAAGCCTTCGTCAAAGGGTTTTATGAAGTTCGCCTATATGGCCTTTTTAAGGGAAATGTCTCTTCTGTGGGCGTAACTCTAGTATGTTTGCCACTGTGTTTCCTCGAATTCCAAGCGTCCCAATACCATCTCCACTTACTCCAGAAACCGATGTATTCCGATCAACAGTCCTCCAACTTTTGTTGGTCCTTTGTTCCTTAGCAGTAGTTCAATATTGGCCATATCAATCACTCCCTAATCAAACAAGGGTATGTCATCTGGAAAGACTGAGACTCATGCACTCTTGGACAATGTCGTTATAGTATTGAGAAAAAATAACTTTTCACTTAGAAGTCTTTCCAATATCAATACTTTGGAAACGAAGAATGGAAAATACTAAGAGGATTCTAACTTTCTTAATCGTAGAATCATGTGTCACCGGAAGAAGTCTGAGCTTGAGAAAGGACAACCATTTGTTTGCTTCAGTCTTTAAAAAGACAGATTGAAAAGTCGTATCACCATTCGAAGATACATGCCACTAGGCACCTTGAATTCCTACCTCACGAATGGTAGTGTTCAGTTGCTCCAGTGAGGGAGCAATTATCATTTCATTAAAAACAGCATGAGGAAACTCATGTAGGTGGAACAAGCTATTGATTGCGTCTGTTGAATAATCATCTGGAATTCCATGGACTAGTGTTTCAAACTCGTTACTCTCATCCAGATTGGCATAAAATTCTCACACAATTCCTACAATGGTTGTTTATGGTTTTCTACAAAAATACTCCCACGAGTGATTAGTAATTATAGTGAAAATAAAACGAGGAAGTCTATCATATGGCTCCATAAATCTGTGCTTAGCTAGTAGGTCCCTCTTCTTTATATCTTCATAGCGGCGTCGTGCTACTTCATTAATCAAACGATCATAAATCGATAACTGATGGTCTATTGCAGGTTCTTATCTAGGTTCCTTGCCATTTCGGTGAGCTTTCTTTGGACTTGGCTGTACTAGAAGTAAATCCTCGGGGGTTTCTGGTAAGCCCAAAGAGCATCAGGTAGTTTAAGAGACCAATCTTTCCTAGTGTGGTTAACAACCTTCTCTAGGATACCCTTAATTTCTCTATTTGAAATTGCAGCTTGACCATTAGCTTGTGGGTGATAAGGGGTTGAAACTTTGTGCTTAACACCATACTTTGCTAATAAGCTACTAAGGATCCTATTGACAAAACGAGATCTCTCATCACTTATTAGAGCACGTGGAGTTTCAAACGGAGCGAAAATGTTTTTCCAGAGGAATTTTGAAACTATTTTAGCATCATTCTTGACACAAGCAATTGCCTATACCCATTTTGACACACATTCAACAACTAGTAAAATAGAAGTATTCCCATTGGATGGTGGAAAATGCCCCATGAAATCAATCCCGCATACATCAAACAATTCTAGTTCTAAAATGTAGGTCAATGGTATCTCAGCTTTGATTCCAATATTACCTTTCCTTTGGCACTTATCACATGTTTTACTAAATATGTGGACATCTTTGAACATAGATGGCCAGAAGTATCCTGATTATAATGCTTTAGCTGCAGTCTTTTGTCCTCCAAAATGTTCTTCATAGGGTGTTGTGTGACAATGCTCCAGTACTGTTGGAACTTCTGATTGTGCACACATCTTCTCACCAGTCCATCAGCACATTGCCTATAGACAAACAAGTGGTCTAAAAAGTAAAAGCATATATCATAAAGAAATTTACATACTTGTTACTTGGTCAAATCTGAAGGTAGTAAACCTGCAGTCAAATAATTAGCAATATCTGCAAACCATGGTAAGTCAACATCAGTAATTTGTGTTACTGTAAATAACTGCTCATCTAGAAAACAGTCCTTGATATTCGATTGTTACAACATTTCTTTTTCTCGCTCAACTCTAGATAAATGATCTACCACATAATTTTTCGAACCTTTTTTTGTCTTTCAGTAGAAGCACCCATCTGATAAGTCTTGACTTTGCATCTTTTTTTGCTAATAAGTAGCAAATTGCTGCATGATATGAAAACACAGTAACTTTAGATCCTACCAGATATGATATAAATTTTTCAAATGTAAAAATAATTGCTAAAAGCTCCTTTTCTATAGTTAATTGAGCTTCATTTAAGGTTTTGCTGGCATAATAAATCAGATGAATCATCTTGTCATGTTTCTCTCCCATCATTGCTCCAACGGCATAATCACTTACATCACACATTAATTCGAAAGAAAGATTCCAATTTGGTGATGATATGATTGATGCAGTGATCAACACCTTCTTAACACCTAAAAAGCCTGCAAACAATCTGCATTGAACTCAGAAGATCTGTTAGCTTCTAATAACATGCAAAGAGGTTTAGAGATTTTAGAAAAGTCCTTGATAAACCTTCGATAGAAACCTTCACGGTGAAGGAAACTTCTAATTCCCTTAATAGAAGTTAGTGGTTCCATCTTCTCAATGATCTCAATCTTGGCTCTATCTACTTCTATTCCTTTTTTATAAATCTTATAGCCTAAAACAATTCCTTCTTTTGCCATGAAATAATAATTTTTTGCAATTTAAAACTAAATTAGTCTATTCACATCTTTTTAGAAATTTTCCTAAATTATTTATATAGATGATGAATGAATTCTGAAAAACTGAAAATTATCCATAAAAACTTCCCTAATTGATTCAACCATGTCAGAAAAGATTGCAAACATACATCTCTGGAACGCTGCTAGAGCATTACATAGCCCAAAGGGCATTCTTCTAAATGAGAATGTGTCATAAGGACAAGTAAAGGTAGTTTTCTCTTGATCACCAGAGGCTATACTAATTTGGTTATAACCTGAATAACCATCTAAGAAGCGATAATAACCTCGACCTGCAAGCCTATCCAACTTTTGATCATTGAAAGGCAAAGGAAAATGATCCTTACGTGTAGCTGTATTTAGCTTTCTATAGTCCATACAGACCCTCCACCTTGTAATCGTTCGAGTTGGAGTAAGTTCATTTGCGTCATTGGTGATCATAGTCATTCCTCATTTCTTGAGTACATACTAAACAAGACTTACCCAATTGTTGTCTGCGACTGGATAAATAATTTCAGCGTCTAACCATTTGATGACTTCCTTCTTCACAACTTCTTTCATGGCGGGATTCAATCTTCTTTGCTACTCTATAGATTTAAAACTTTCATCATCTAAATTAATCTTATGCATACAAAAAGATGGACTGATATCTCGAATGTCTGCTAAAGTTCACCCTATTGTCTTCGTGTGTTCCTTCAGCAATTGAATTAATCGATCTTTATCTTCTGGTAGGAGATTTACTGCCATAATGATTGGTAGTGTTTCCTTTCCACCAAGGTAAACATATTCTAGATGTGATGATAGTCGCTTCAGTTCCAGCTACGACGGTTCCTCAATAGATGGTTTCATGGGTGCAGATCTCCAATCATTTAAATCATGAGTTACAAATGTTTTTATATGGTTTGAAATTTCACATACCAATGGAATTGCTGGCGCAATACTATTGCTCTCTTTTTCTGCTTCTAGGGATTCAACATCCCCAAATTGCTACATATAATGCTCTTGCAATTCTATCCTTACTGCATTTTCCACAACTTCCTCCAACAATTGAGCTGCTCAACATTCCTCAACTTCGTGCATATGTCTCACGGCGTCAAATACACTGAAGTTTATCTCTTGGTCATGCACCCTCATGGTCAATTCTCCCTTCTGCACATCTATCAACATTCTGTTTGCTACTAAGAAATGTCTTCCTAGAATTATAGGCACTTCATTATCATCTTCATAATCCAAAATGATGAAATTGGTTGGAAATATGAACTTATCTACTTGCACCAAGATGTCTTCAATCTTGCCTTCAGGATATGTAATGGATCTGTCAACGAAGTGAAGAGTGACAGTTGTTGGTCTCACTCTGCCTACTCTTAACTTCTTATAGATGGATAATGGCATGAGAATCATACTGACAACAAGATCACATAATGCCATCCCAATTCTTTTCTCTGATTGAAACATGAATCGTAAATGATCTAGGATCCTTAACTTTCGAAGGTAGATTATTTTTAAGGATTGCACTACCCTTTTCAGTTAAAGAAACTATTTCATATGCCTTTAATTGTTTCTTCTTGGTAAGAATATCCTTGAGGAATTTTATGTAATTTGGCATTTACTGAAGAGCTTTTCCACTAATGGTATATTTATGTGAAGCTGCTTCAATACTTCTAAATTTGTTTTTAAATTGCACCTCTTGAGTTTTCTACTTAAGTCTTGAGGATAAGTGGGTGGTGGGGGTTTCAACGAAACAACTGGAGAAGACTTCTGAGGTTCTGCAAATTTTGTTTTGGAAATTGTTTCTACTTTATTCCCATCTTATATTGTTTCTTCAATCCTTACCTCACTACTCGCGCTATTTTGTTGTTCTATAGAATTTGGATTTGAACTCAATTGTTGCAGTAAAGAACTGGTTCTAGCTATAGGTTTTCCACTTCTGAGTTCTACTTTCCCTTCGTGGAGTTTTAGTATCTGAAGGAAGTTGTCCTTGAGTTTTATGTTTTAACTCGCTGGCTAATTGTCCATTCTAAATCTCTAAATTTCTCAATGAAGCTAGCTAACTTTGAATCATAGCATCGTTTTTGGCCATATACATCTTCATCATATTTTCTAATGAATTACTTGAATTGCTAGGATGTTGCTTGGCAATTGTCTATTTTACTACGACACGAATTACTAATTCACTATCCAAGTCTAGTGGATAATTCCCCTTTTTTTTTGCTTGAGGTTCATGATGGTTGCTCCCTTGACTTTAAGAGAAGTTAGGATGATTTTTCCAGACTGGATTGTAGGTGTTAGAGTGTGGATTATTTCTTACTATATAACAAACTGATATTGGATTGCTGGGGCACAATTCATAGACATGTCTTTCTCCACGAAAAACACATGATTCCATTGTGACTATTTTTTTTAACGCATTTTGCAGTGTGTTCTTCCTTAAAGGTAGGGTTTTGATCATGTTTGTCAAATAAGCGATGTTTGCCTTAATAGATGCTAATGCATCAACATCTGTAATTCCTTGGGGTCCCTTTTCTGGATTTGATCTCTCATCATACCATTGACAACTATTGGTTAATATCATTTCCAAAATTTCATATGCTTCATTATATGTGGTTGACAATAATGCACCATTTGCTAAAGTATATACCATGCTTTTGTTGGGTTTTATGTCCTAAAACTTGTGGTATGTAAACATCATGAACATATTCTATTGTCAATAAAGTGGTTATTGAAGTTATTCAATAAATTTGTTATTGAATAAGTGAATTGTTAAGTATAACTCTATAAATTCAATAAACTAA
>JAOANK020053981.1:0-19971 GCA_026257165.2 Telfairia occidentalis | reverse complement strand
TTGATTACCTAACTAATTCCAAATGAATGATTTGAAATAATTTTATTTGTCATAAATATCGAAATAGAGATTGCAAGGACAAAAGGTTAACTTTTTCTCGAACATCTTATATTGACAAGATTGTCAAGTAGTTGATGCAGAACTTCAAAGAATGGTACGGTACCCCTCAAGAATGAAGTTACTTTGTTTAGGAAAAAAGATTCTAAGACACCTCAAATGTTGAAGACATAAGATTAATTATGGTTGAGTAGAAAATAGTCTAATATATACATGAGACATAAGTTGGTTAATATATATCAGGCAAGGAATAACATGACTATTGAGTAGCAAATCTATAACTTTCTCAAGTATCTATGCATAAACGAGAAATTATATGCCTATGTATGTAGCTAAGGATTTTATTCTTACAAGATACACTAATCATGATAAAGATTTATAGAAATGTCAAGATTATTTTCGTCCTAAGTGATGGAGTCATTGAACATAAGCAACTAAAGAACTTATATGGCTTAAAAAGTTCCTATTGATATAGAAAGTGTTCCAAACAAAGTTAGGTTTATAACACTATTCTATTATGATAGAGATTTAATGAGCTTTAAGGAATGGGGAAACATGTTAAGATAAACCATAATGGCATGACCAAGATGATTCTTAAGAGACAGTTGCGTTGATTTGTAACATCCCATTAAAAAATATATATATATTATTATTGGGCTTAATGACATTTTTGTAATTAAGCCAAAAGAAGTTAGGGTTAGGGTTCACAAGTGCATCCTATATATAGATAAGTTATGCCCTAACCTCCTCCTAGTTTTGATTTATTTCTCAAAAGAAAGAAGGAAAAAGACGGGAAAAAGATCTATTCTTTTCCCTCTTCTCTCCCACTCTTGATTTCTTCCCCTCTCCGTCTCGAATTTTTCCTATCCCTTGGCTACACTGTCTAGCAGCATCGACTCTAGAAGGCAGCGGTCCAGATCTGGTTGGTGTGCCCGAGATCGTCGGCAAAACGTTTCAGTGAGTGTTCTCGTGTTTGGAGTCTTTTCTAGTCGTTCTCTTCACAAACCAGTAATTTTTTTCTCGATTTCTAGCAGTGAGCGACTAACGTCTGTGTGGGACCTCAATTCTCGAAGGGAAGAAAGTTGGATGTATGTTTGTTTTTTGGGTTTTGTTCGATATGGCATTAATCTCATTTTTCTATTTTTTCAGCCAAAAAAGGTGATTTTTTAGTGCAACGAAAAGTGGAAAAGGACCCCAAGGTCCATATCTACACATTGGTGAAAACGAGATGTCGATCGGAGCAACGGAGAGCCCTCACGTGCCGGAGGAAGATGCTGCTCGCAGGCGGCGCGTGAGCCACATGTTTAGGATTCAGGCCACGCTGTGGGTGCGTGAGACGTCGGATTAGAGCGTGGTCGGTGGTGTTGGAATCGTAGTGACCTGAAATTTTAGGTTTGGGGGCACGTGTTTCAAAATTCGGTGGCGCATGGCGACAGCGATGGCGAGTGTGGTGGCACATGTGGCGGCGCGTGGAGGCTCGTGCGACAGCGTGTGGGTAGTTTTTTCTAAACAGTAAGCTCCTCTTGATGTGTTGTTCCTATGTGTAGCCTTAAAAATTGTTAAAAAGTTGTTTTACAATAAGTTTCTAAGTAAAGTTGATGTTTGACCTTAGGTTAACTAAGCGTGCTTTGACCGGTTCTTTAGGAAGTTTTTGGACTTGCTCGAGGTAAGTGACTAGACTTACAGACCCGTAAGGGCTTAGGTTAGATGATGAATGCAAATGAATGACCTCTATGTGTGTTTGTAGGATAGTTTGTAAGTAGAAAGGTATGCCATGTAAGATTCCATGATATGTGATGTGGCATGTATGATTTGATATGTTTAAGTGATTCCTACTATGTATGTAAGCATGCTTGGGAATCGTTTGCTGAACTATGATGTTGCAATGTTTATTTTGATACGACATGCATGATGTAGATGTTAAGTTTTCATGTCGTATGTATGTGGGACGTTGCATGAACCATAGGATCATGTACCATGTTTGATATGACGGTGACAATTGCCTTCCACGCCTGAAGGGTTGGTGTTAGGCAGGAATTTGTCTGTGCTGAATGGGTGTCATGTAGAATCAGTTACAGTTTACTTCCTCCATTTAATCGAGGGCCCAACACTCGTATCCAAAGTGAGATGAAACCATAGTGGGATAAGGGTAGTTGTTCACCCAACATGATATGTACAATACTATCAACCATAAAATGATAGGTCCCAAAAGGTTACATGATGAAGTTGCATGATTGTGTGTGTATATGGTCTAACTCCGTAGGTGAGGTTACTTACTAGGTATTTCTTAAAATACTCATGCTATGTTCTTAACCATTTTTTTAGGTGATGATTGTGTCGTGCATGGTGGCTGACGAGCGAGGTTAAGAGGCTATGGCGAAGTTTTGTGTCATGTTTCCCTTTCAAACATTTGCTTTTGTCTAAGTCTTTTAAATGTTCCGTTATTCTCATGCTTTAGAAATCTGTTCCATTTTTCTGTATTATCAATGTTAGCTGGGATCCCACCTTTCAAAATCTTGGCATCTATAACTTCTCAAACTTTATAATTGTAGTTGACTTTTGAATTTAGTTCTAGCTGTCTATGCATGCATGTAGTAGCAGTCCTAGGGTTACTTTAAGTCGGATTGTTACATGAATTATTTACTAAGACTCTTTAGGCTAAAGTGTTTGAGGGTTACCTAGAAAGTCTAGAATGATGAGACATCTTCTCTAGATCAAGTGAGATAAAATGTTGGGTGTAAAGTATGTCGTAGGATACATGTCTCATCAGCATTAGTGCAAGTGGGAGATTGTTGGGATTTATGCTCTAAAGCTATGTAAAATTGTATAATATTATTTATAAAATATATTTATTTTAACATGGAGCATTTATTATTTATTTTATGAAAATTCTAGGTTACTAATGCAATCTTGAATAGTATGTAGTTGGCATATAAGAGGATCGTGTTCAAAAAGTAACCTAAAGAGTCTATAGTATATGGATAAGGTTGGGTGTCTTATACTAGTGACACTATTGATACGACTCACTTTGTAAAGGTTACAAGTATTTGATTCAAATCATTCATGTGAAGACATGTGAGTGGGCGTATCATATATAATGAGTTTGTATAACACGGGACTGCGAAATATTTTATCTCTCTTCATAAATCCCTAAAAGGAGAAGATTAATATTTCACAGGATGATCATATGCGACTCGATCACAATCCTAGATGAATTATGAACTCCTACCTTGATTTACATGAGTGAGACTGGCTTTTGAAGCCTATTCAATAAGCCTACTATATTGGGGACATGATCAAATGGGGAGCTGGAAACATAATCTCACAAGATGAAATTCATTATTTCTCTTATAGTGTAAGTAGATGAGTAATTCACTACAAGAAAAAGTATCTTTTGTGACGAAATATTCAGCCACAAAACAAACGTATCGCCAATAAGTAGATTCAGTGACGAAAAAAATATTTTGTCCCTAAGACAAGCAACGAAACCAAACATGTCATCAATAAATAGATTCAACAACAAAAAATAAAAAGTTGACGCATAAAGTAGTGATGATAAAAAAAAAATTTCGCCAAAATTAGTGACAAAAATAAATGTGTCGCTGATAAATGCGACAAAAAATGAAAATTGTGGCTTATAATAGTGACAATAAAAAAAATTATTGCTAACATTGGCAACAAACTTAAATGTGTCACCAATAAAAAGATTCAATGATGAAAACAAATAATTGTCGCTAAAAGTAGCGACAATAAAATGTTTTTGTCGCTAAACTACTTACGAAATCAAATGTGTCACTGATAACTAGATTAGTGACAAAACATAAAAAGTTGTCACTAAAAGTAGTGACGAAAAAAGTTTTTTTTTTTTGCTAACATTAGCAACAAAATCAAATGGGTCGTTAATCAATGGGTTAAACTACAAAGATAAAAAATAGTTGTTAAAGCTAGTGAGTAATGAAACTTTTCGTCACTAAAACTAAATATAAATCCAGTGTGTTGCCAATATATAGACTTTGGGACGAAAAGATAGATATAAAAAACTGTCAAGTCCCTTCTAAATAAATTAGGTAGCACTTATGTGCATTGCACATATTTTTTAATTTTTTTTAAAAAAAAATCTTTGACGATAAAGTTTGAAAATAATCCAATAAAATATAAATAACAATTTTACTCTTTACCAAAATTCAAAAAAATGAATTAAGTTGTATATATCTTTCTTTCATTGATATTTTTATAATTTGATGTTTAAATTGTTTGTTTTAATTATTAAAAAGTGTAAAATAACTAAAGTATATATATATATATATATATATATATATCAACAACTATTTCTTTGTACACCGTTGATGACATTAAGATTCATAAGTATTTTTATATAATTAAATATTTATGGATATTTTTATTTAAATTAAATTAAATCTTTACCTTTTGTACTTTATTTTTTAAACCTTTCAAATTCTTACTTTCTATTTAGAATTACAAATATTCAAGAATGGGTTCTAAATCTCATTATTTTAAATAATTATGCAAATCATTTTTATTTTTATTTTATTTGACAAAATTAAGAAAATTTGAAATGAATATATATATATATATATTTTAGTAAAAAATGAGGTTTAATAAAAAAAATAAAAGTTTTATTAATATAGCTTTTCAATTTTAATTAAATTATTGAAAATTAAATAAGACAAAGTTAAATTACCGTTTTGTTTTTTAAGAAACTAAAAATATTATTTGAAATCACATAAAATTTCAAATTATTTTATTTTAGGAGATAAAAAACGGTAGAATACTTTTGAAATTCGTGTAGATTATTTGCATCACTCAAAATTATTGAGAAACCAACTTCTAGAACATTATATTTACACTACTTTTGTAAGGAGTTAATTTGTTGATAACATGTGGCACTTAAACTTAATTTGAATGTAAATCAAAATGATATAACATGTAACATCCCAATCTTCTAAACATAAATTACCTAGGGCTACTACTAGCATGCATGCTGGGCACAAAAGATTTCAAGGTAACTCAACTCAAAATTGGTCTTTATTAAATAAAGAAGTAAATAAAATATAATGGGATCCCAATTTTTAAAATAAACTAACAAGAATAAAAGGGGTACAGATGCAAGGGCGGATCTACTAAACGGCAAAGGGGGGCACTGCCCCCCTCGATTTAAAACTACTTTATTATACATATAGTTAAATTCAATAAAAATATTAAAACCACAATGTAGTTTAGTAGTAAAGAGTTGTTGTGTATGTGTGCCCCCTTGAGTGCCTAGGTTTAAGGCCAACTTTGTGCAATTTTTGTTTTTTTTTTTTGTATTTTCTTCCTGCGTTTCAGCCCAACCTTTGTACGATTTTTTTATTTCATTCTCAGATTTTTTTTATTCCATTTTATTTTCCTCCAGCATTTCAGCCCAACCTAATCGTCTCCTCTTTTGTTCTTTTTTATCAATAACCTATAAAAAAAATGTTCTTTTACAACTCAACAACGGAGATATTAAATTTTATGCTCTCTTGAAAAGGTAATATTTACTTTACAAGTAATTTCTCTCTTTTTATTCATATTATTGATATTGCTTTCTCTCTTTTTATTTATTTATTTATTTTTTTTTATTTTAGAGTTAAAGTTAAGAGAAATATTTTGTCCGAACACAAATGTCCATAGTATTACATTGACAAGTAAGATTTTCAAATTTTTAAAAAAGTTTAGTTCTTATAATTTTTAATTTACGTAATGTTTTAAATATTCTCTTTATTAATTGAATATTATTATATTATTTTATAAAAATGTGAGCAATATTACTTAATATAAATGTTTTATATTAATGTATTTAAAAATATATTGAGGCATCTACTCTACCACCACATAAGTTGATGATTTGATCCCCCAATCTCGCAATATTTGAACTAAAAAAATATATATTGATAGAAATGTGTGCCCGACATTAAATTCTGGATTCACTCCTAGTGCCCCCTCGACATTAAATCTTGGATCCGCCCCTGTACAGATGAATAATAAAATGCAAGTTCGATCATCAATCCGAAAACTAGTACTTAAAATAATGTAATTTAACTAATTGCAGAAGGCTAAAACTTGTAGTCATGGCTCATAGAACCTCGCTCTTCCGTCAGCCACCTTGGTAGGTCTTCTCCTGACCGAAAAACAAAACGAAAGGAATAGGTTGAGTATAAAATATACCCAGTATGTAACTCAAACCTAGGGTTGGACATGCAAAGACACACAACCATATGACTAATATGGGACTCTCACAAGGGGTATACCATCTCGAGACACCTCAAACAAGCATACAGTAGTATAAAGCAGAGAATGTATCTCATAGAGGTTTTTAATTTAGCAATAAGCAGAGATATACAATCTCATAGAGAAACCTCAGAGCACACAATAGCACAAAGCGGAGAAACATCTCATGGTGGTTCTTAGACACAGTACTAAGCAGAGATGGTATCACCCTTAACATATGAACATGCAATGCAAACCATACTATACAAAGGTCCCACACACTTATCACATAATTTGAAACCTCAAGGCATCTAACATGCAATATTCCAATAATACCCCTAGCATCCCTAAACAACATAATACCAATGCTCATGGCATATAACATCCACATAACAACCATATACACAACATGTTCAATACAGTAACACATCATCATGCTCAATTCACAACTACACGAGATCAGCATAATCAACACATACATCCAACAAGTCATACAATTTTTTCGACCTAGCCCAATGTTTTATCCAGGAGCGAAGTCACTTACCTCGACTCTCAAGAAAAACAGTGAGTAACTCTAAGGAAAATCGGTGTTAGATTCCTTAAGCAACCTAGGTCCAAAATTCTAAGAATACCTTTATTCTTTCCTAAATTTCAAATAATCAATAATTAAAAAGGAAAGTTAGAGTTTTCGAGGGGCAAACGACACTGGGAAGACACTGCCCTTTCTAGACTAGCCATAGCCCACGTGCTGCGGCCATCCGGCGAGTGCCCCCTACGCTCCACCTCAAATAGACCATTAGGGACTAGTTTTGGAATCAACTCATCATCAAGAGTTCAACGCCGTCAAAATCACCCCGATCGGAGCCCAGACGCGCTGCCATTCGTACGAAGAAGGTCGATGTGTGCCGCCTCACTGCCGCTCCGATTGCAATTTTGATTCCACCATGTAGATATCGACCTCGTGGTGCTTCCCAGCCTTTCATTTTGCCAAAAAAGCCTCCTTAAGGACTGAGAAAAGAGGGAAAACATTGTTAAATCGAGAAAAACTTGGGAAAACACAAAGTCTGAGAACTCTGAAGTCTTACCTGCTCTGCTTAGGATATGAGGAGGTGATAACGAAGCCTTCCTCAAAATTGGAACTGAAATGGAGCGAGGAAAGTAGGAGAATGTGAGGAAAAGGGAGAAAAACACCTCACCGGCCACCTACCACCGTTGTTGCTGCTACTGTCGCCGGCTACTGCCTTCTGGAAGAGAGGTGAACGTGCGTGAGGAAGTTTTTTGTGAGAGGAAGAAAATTTTTGGGGAGGAGAGCTTCTTTTGACATGAAAAAGGAAGGAAAAGAGGGGAAAAATTTAGATGGCCTCTTTCTTTTTGGGAATAGGAAAATGGTTTGGTGGCTAGGGTCCCTAATGATACATTTATATGGTTCACCTCAACCCCCAAACCCTAGCCCTAAGTTCTCTAATTTACAAGAATGCCACTAATTTAATTTTTTCCAACTCTTACTAGCATAAAACCCCCCTTTAATTAATTAAACATTACTTATAAATTTCTCTTCCAATACACAAAAAATAAAACAAAAAAAAACTTAGTCCCTTAATTAGTTCAAACAACTCATAATATGAATTAATTAAAAATTAAGCGACATTACAACTTACCCTCCTTAAGAACTTTCGTCCTCAAAATTTGCTATTCCAGAAACAGCTTGGGGTACTTCAATTTCATCTCCTCCTCCAGCTCCCAAGTTGCTTCCTCCATTTGGTGTTTTGCCATAAGACCTTCAGTAGAGCTATTTCTCGATTGCAAAATGCCTTCTTCTCTTTGGCAATTATTCGAAAGGGCTTTTCTTCATAGCTCAGAGTCTCATTAACGTGTAGAGGTTCGTAATCTATCACGTGCATCGGGTTTACTATATACTTTTGTAGTAAAGAGATGTGGAAAACATTCTGAACAGCTGAAAAGGAAGGTGGTAAAGCCAAGCGATAGGCCACAGGGCTGATCAGCTCTAATATCTCAAATGGCCCAGAAAAGCAAGGGCTTAACTTCCCCTTCCGATGAAATCTCAAGACTCCCTTCGTAGGAGCCACTCACAGGAATACATGTTCACCCATAGAAAATTCCAAATCTCTTCACTGCGTATTTGCATAACTCTTTTGCCTACTCTAAGCTGTTAAGATTCTTGCCCTGATATTCCTTACAGCTTCATTGGTAACTTGTACTAACTCAGACCCCAGCAACTTACGCTTGCCAACCTCTTCCCAACACACTGGTGGCCTACACTTCTTCTAGTACAGAGCCTCAAACGGAAACATGACAATGGTTGCTTGGTTACTATTGTTGTAAGTAAATTTCATTCAATGTAGGTGGGAGTCCCAACTCCCAGAAAAATCCAAGACACATGCCGGTAGCATATCCTCTAGGGTCTGATTCAGGCGTTCGGTCTGGCCATCTATCTGCAGGTGGAAGGCAGTGCTAAAATCTAATCGTTTACCCATAGCCTTCCGTAAACTCTGCCAGAAGGTAGATGTAAACGTATCTGAGAAAATGGACATAGGTACCCCATGTAATCAAACAATATCTTCCATGTATAACTACGTCCATCACTTTATAGAATATGTCGACTTCCCTGGTTGAAAATGTGCAGACTTAGTAAGTTTATCTATGACTACCCAAATCACTGTGTACCCCTTCGCCGTCCTAGGCAATCCAGTAATGAAATCCATGGAGACATGCTCCCACTTCCACTCGGTTAAAGATAGGGGCTATAGTAATCTTGTTGGCCTCTACCTTGGTGCCTTCACTTGCTGGCACACCAAGCATCTACTCACAAATTTGGCTATATCCCTCTTCATGTTAGGCCATTAATAATACTTCTTTAGATCCTGATACATCTTCGTATTGCCAGGATGTATTGTAAATGGTGAGCTGTGGACCGTAGTCATTAGCTCTTCCTTAAGTGCTTCCTTCTGAGGTACGCACAAACATCCTTCTACTCACAAATTCGGCTATATCCTTCTTCATGTTAGGCCACCAATAATACTTCTTTAGATCCTGATACATCTTCGTATTGCCATGATGGTAAATGGTCAGCTGTGGACCGTAGTCATTAACTTTTCCTTAAGTGTTTCTTTCTGAGGTACGCATAAGCATCCTTGATACATCAGTCCACAGTTTGACGACACTGAAAAATCTTCTTTCAATCCTCCCCTCCACAGCTCGTATATTTCCATCCAAACCGATTTTTCCTGCTGCACATCTATAATCCTCTAACGCAAGCTTGAGGTTACCAACAGTTGTTATAACCGAGCAATAACCTCACTAGTCATCACAACTATCTCCATCCCCTCCAAGTCTCCATGAATCTGAGTCTGCGTAGTAACCAAAGCTACCATATGCGTTGCTTTTCTGCTAACGGCGTCTGCCACCACATCTGCTTTGCTCGGGTGATACAAGATTTCACTATCATAATCCTTCAGTAGCTCAAGCCACCTTCGCTACCTCATATTTAGCTTCTTTTGAGTAAAGAAGTATTTCAGGCTCGGTGATCTATGAAAATTTGAATCTTTTCTCCATACAGGTAATGTCTCTAGATTTTCAAGGCAAACACCAGTACTGCCAGTTCTAGGTCATGCGTTGGGTAGTTGTGCTCATAATCCTTCAGCTGACGTGATGCATAAGCTATGACCTTGCCACATTGCATCAACACATATCCTAGTCCCTTGTTAGAAGCATCACTGTAAACCATGAAATCCCTGGTTCCTTTCTGTACCGTGAGCATTGGTCTGGTAACCAGCCTCTGCTTGAGCTCCTAAAAGCTTGTTTCACACTCATTGGTCCAAGCAAATCAGCTTACCTTCCATGTCATTTGAGTCAATGGTGAGGCAATTTTAGAGAAGTCTTGCACGAAACGATGTTAATAACCGGCGAAGCCTAAGAAGCTTCGTACCTCGCTAATATTAGTCGGTCGTGACCAGTTGGTCAGTGCCTCTACTTTTACTGGGTCTACCAAGACGCCATGTTTGGATACAACATGACCCAAGAAGGACACCTTATGTAGCCAGAACTCGCATTTCGTGAACTTGGCATATAATTGATTGGTCCTCAAAGGCATCGGAACCTTCATAAGATGTTCCTCGTGCTCTACTTCTGTCTTAGAATAAACCAAGATGTCATCGATGAACACAATAACAAAAGTCTTAATGAACTCCTTGAATACTCTATTCATTAACTCCATGAACATTGTTGCAACATTCGTTAGACCGAACTAATCACCACGAATTTGTAGTGCTCGTACTTGGATCTGAAAGCTGTCTTCGGGATATCCTCATCTCTGACCCTTAACTGCCGGTAACCCGACCTCTGATCGATCTTGGAGAAGACAGCAGCTCCCTACAACTAGTCAAATACGTCATTGATTCGTGGCAATGGGTACTTATTTCTAATCCTCACCTTGTTCAACTCCCGATAATCGATACACTACCACAAGGACCCATCTTTCTTCTTAACAAACAGCACTTATGCTTCCCAAGATGAAACACTGAGGCAAATGAACCCTCGGTCCAATAATTCTTATAACTGACTTTTTAACTCTTTCAGCTTGGCTGGGGTCATTTGGTAAGGAGCCTTGGAGATGGGTGTTGTACCTAGTTCTAACTCGATACAAAAATCTACTTCCCTAACCAGTGGCAACCTTGGAAGGTCGTCTGGAAATACGTCCATGAACTCTCGCACTATGGCACTGATCTACCCAAGCTTCTACATGCTTAGTGTCGACTACATTAGCAAGTAACTCATAGGCTCCTTACTCGATCAGCTTCTCTGCTTTTAGAGTGGAGATGATCCTCGGTACAGCTCTGGTATGCAATCCTTTGACCTTGAAACTAGACCCTCGAGGTGGACTGAAGACCACCTTCTTATTGAAACAATCAATGACAACATGGTTTTTTGAAAACCACTCCATGCTCAATATAGTTTCAAATTCTTACATATCTAATACAACTAAATCAACCCACAAAAGGTGGTTTGACACTAACACACTACCGTCCCTAACTTGCTCACTAGCCACTAACACTACTCCTACTAAAGTGGAAACCAACATTACAAAACCTAAATATTTAAGTGCTAATCTAGTCTCTTTCACAAAACTAGTGTAAATGAAAGAATGCGAGGAACCATAATCAAATAATACAAAAGCAAAGTGACCCAAGATAGAAAGATACCTATCACCACAGTGTTCGAGTTGTCGGCTTCCTAGTGAGTGGTGATGAAGACCCTACCCTGCTGACCATTATATTGTCCTAGGTTAGTAGCTTGAATTGTATTTCCAGTGGCGTTCTTAGGGCAATTTACTGCTATGTGGCCTTCTTAGTGGCACTTGTAGCAAATCCTACTACCATAATCTCCTCAATGAGGTTTTCTACACTATCTACAATACGACCGATCTCGATTGTGACCCTAGTTCTGGTTAGCCCCTGCAAAGCCGGGTTGGAAACGCTAAGGGTGGTTAGGCACCGATGCATTGTACTTCCTCTTTTATCCCGAACTGGATCCCGATGTCGCGACTACCTGGGAACTGCTGGCCCCTAGTGTCATCTGTATCTGCACAGTGGTGGCCTTTGAATCAATCAAAGAGGCGACTTTCAGGGCCGTCGCATAATCTTGTAAGCAATAGGCTGCTACCACTCCTCAAACTCCATCCTTAAGACCAGTAATAAACCCTTCAGTCTTCTTAGCATCAACGTTCACCATCTCCAGAGCAAAACGAGATAGTTAGGCGAACTCTCGCTTGTATTCATCCACTATCAGGCTGTCATGCTTGAAACTTAGGAATTTCGCCTGCCTCTCAAAACACACCTGTCTGGGTACTATTGTATCAAAAATGCTTTCCTGAACTGTGCCCATGTAACTTGCCCTACAATGATATCTATTGAATGCTCGGTCGATTTTCACCACAGCAATGCATCGTCTCGTAGCATGAAGACGACACAGTAGACCTTTTACTCATCGGGGCAATCCATATATCAAAAAATAGTCTTTATGGATGCGAGCTAGGACTCGACCTTCATAGGGTCAACTACCGCCCCGTTGAAAGCCTGAGGATCGTACTTCTTGCAATCTTTTATGTACCTCGCCTGAAGTGAAATACTCTTACTACCTTGGAAAAACTGCAACATCTGGTTATTTAGCACAGTTTGTATCATGGTCTGCATGGCATCCGCCATTAGAGGTTCAGCTGCTGGAGGAACCTACAATTCTGCTAGCTGCTCATTGAGTTGTACCTTCAGCTGCACCCCATGTTGTTCGAAGGGTTGGTCCACGGGGACTGTAGGGGGTAGGTTAGCTCTACCACGACCCCTGCCCCTACCTTGCCGACCAGTTCCTCTTTCATGGTGAGGCATGATTTAAAAACTAAACCCAAATCAGCCTATCTATCACATCAGTATCAGACAAGTCTTATACAAGGCAAATGTCATCCCAACACAACTTCTTAAAATAATCTAATCTTAAACTTAAGTCAGAAGCATACCTAGTGGCGACAAGAGGGTTGCAACATAGTCATGGTAATATAATAGTGCTTACGATGTAAGCAATCTATAGAAAAGTAAAGGCTCTAATTCCAACTGTAACAACCCAAACTTCTAGACATAAATTACCTAAGGCTATTACTTGTTCGGATTGGTGTCCTAAATCTCATGGGACCTAGTCGTTTGTAATTTGTAACTATGATAATTTATTTATTTAATAAAATAAGAAGTATTTTATTTGACATTTATATTGTTTTAAGTCAATCCAATAAACTGAGATCCTAGGTTATTCAATGTAGCTTGAACAGTATGTACTAGACATGCAAGTGGATCTTGTTTAAATAATAACCTAAAAGGTCTGTAGTATATGGATAAGGTTGGGTGCCTTATCCTGGTAACACTGCAAATACGACCCATTCTATAATTGTTACAAACGATTTGATCCAAATCTTTAATGTGAAGACATGTGAGTGGGGGTATCCTGTACAAAGAGTTTGTACAAGACCGGACCTCAAAATGATATTCTCTCGTTATAACACCGTTAATTGTAGAGACTAGCATTTCATAGGATGACCATAAATAACTTGATCTCAATCCTGAGTGAGTTACGAACTCCTGTCTATGAGGGAAGCCCTTTGATTTGTATGGGTGAGAGTGGCCTATGTCACTGACTCAATATGCCTACCATTTTGGGGATTTATCAAAGTAGAGAGCTGGAAACATAGCTACACAAGATGGAGTTTACTTCTTGCCGCTTTCAGGAAAAGTAGATAAATTGATCCCTTAAGTGCTAACTCTAGGTCTTGAACAAGGGGCTCCTCCCTTTTATTGGTCCGAGAGGGATTTGTTTATAGTTGGACTATAAACAAGTTGTTCATTTGAGGATCAGTGGAACTTAAGAAGAAAGAAGTAACTACAAGGGTAAAACGGTAATTTTGACCTAGATGTAGTCACAGACAATTTGTGAAGGATCGACTTATTGATGACTAGTTATATCCATGGACACAAGAATATATCTACAGTGCGAAGAGTACAGTTGTTAGTCTTTAGTGGAGTGACCCACAATTAATGAATGTTGATTTAATTAATAAAAGAGTTTAATTAATTTAATCTCGAATTATTGGAGCTTCTAATTTGTAGGTTCATTAGGTCCCTTTGCTAGCTCACCAAGGGTAAGATTAGGATCAGTTAATTTTTGGAATAATTTGAATTGTTCAAATTATTTAAAGAAAATTTTATATTAACTAGGTTTAATATAAAGTATAATGTATTAAGATACACTATATAGTTAATTATAAATATGATTTATAATTAAAACTATATAATAAGAGGGAATAATGTTTGGATAAGATTCAAATAAT
Source organism: Telfairia occidentalis (assembly GCA_026257165.2). NCBI lineage: Eukaryota > Viridiplantae > Streptophyta > Magnoliopsida > Cucurbitales > Cucurbitaceae > Telfairia > Telfairia occidentalis. Next base: position 5,780 of record JAOANK020053981.1, on the reverse strand, counting down.
AATATGAATTGGATTCATATTAAAACTATAAGTTATAAGAGAGATATGCATTTTAATATGATTTAAATGTAGAAATATGTGATTTTTGAAATTAATTAATTAAGTATTATTATAATTTGAAATTAATTAATTGTTAATTAATGATTTATTAAATATGATTTAATAATTTTTATTTTAAATTATAATAAAAACAAAATAACTTCCCTACTTTTTTTCAGTTTCTAATAAATGCAGGGGAGTGGAGATGTGGGGGATACCCCTCTATCGAGATTTTCAGTTAAAAAAAGGGTAAAGGGTTTTTCTTTTTTGTTTCGACTCTCGATCAATGATCTCTTGATAGAAAAATAGATCTCTCTCTCTCAAATATTCTCTCGACAAGGGATTTCACAATCCTTAATTGATCCTCCTTGAGACATAGTGAGGATTGCCACTGGTCGTGTTCTTGGAAGATCTTCTACAACAAGTATTTTTTTAAAAAAAACCAAATACGTTTGATCTTCTTTTACGATAAATCAATTTTGTTTTTTCCTTCACGATCTCAAAGACAAAAAACGATCAAATGCTTCTGCAATGGGGATTCAATCTCTTCAAATAGGATGTAGATGAAGAAGACTTTAAGGATAAGATGCCAACAAACGTCCATGAAAGTGATACTTCTAACATATTTGAATACTTAATGACTAAGGCTCGCAATTAATTGTAGCCTAGTTATTCACAATTCTCTTCTTTGACCTTTTGATGAAGTTGATGCATATCAAAGTGCTAAACAATTGGAGTAACGAGTTTGACTTGTTACTCCAATTGTTAAAAGAAACATTTTCGAGTGGTGCATTTATACCTGGTATGTTTTACGAAACTAAGAGGAAACTACGTGACTTAGGAATAGGATACGAGTCCATCTATGTCTGCAAACACGATTGTGTATTATTTTGGAAGGAATTTGTGGATTTCCAAAGTTGTCCAATATGTGGTGAGTCTTGGTATAAAATTAACGATAGAAAGGATAAGAAGATTGCACACAAAGTCTTACGTCATTTTCCATCAATACCAAGGTTGAAGAAACTGTTTTCGTCAAAGTATATTGCTTTAGAAATGAGGTGGCACAAGGATAAACGGGTTGGAACAGAGGGCGTGTTACGTCATCTAGCTGATTCTGTAGGGTGGAAGCAATTCGACCGTGACTTTCCTCAATTTTCCTCAAACCCATGAAATGTTCGGTTGACATTAGCTTCTAATGGATTTAATCTATTTGAAAATATGAGTACTTCTTACAGCATGTGTCTATGGTGCTTGTTCCATATAATTGCCACCTTGGAAGTGCATGAACGCATCAAATTATTTCATGTCTTTGCTTATACCCGAACCAAGGTCTCCTAGAAAAGAGATCAATGTGTACTTGTAACCACTTGTTGAAAAACTAAAAGAATTATGGAACAATGGTGTTCACGTGTACGATTGCGTGAGTAGTGTGTATTTTCTTGCATACGAGTTTGCTATGGACTATTAATGACTTTTTTTTTGCTTATGGAGACTTATCTGAGTGGAGTACCAAAGGTTATCAAGCATGCCCAATTTGGAAAAAAGACCCATCATCATTTAGAATAAGGGAAAAAATTTCTTTCATGGGGCATCAACGTTATCTTCCAGAGAATCACAGTTGGTAGAAAAGTAAACAACATGACGAAAAATTAGAACGTGGACCTCCTCCTATTGTAATGAATGGAGATGATATTCTCGAACAAGTAGTTACTGTGAACTTTTCCATACTTGGTAAACATTCATCCTTACAATAAAAGAAAAGAAAGATGACTCTTAACTAGACGAAGAAGAATATATTCTTTGAAATCCCCTACTGGTCAAAATTAATATTGAGACATAAGTTGGATGTCATGCATATTTAAAAAAATGTATGTGACAACCTTGTAGGCACTTTATTAAATATTGAGGGCCAGACAAAAGACACGACAAATGTCTGTTTGGATCGAAAAGATTTGAAAATACGAAAGGACTTACACTTACAGAAACAAGGAACGAGAGTTGTGAAACCAATGTTGTATATACATTAACAACTAGTGAAAGGGTGGATTTTTGTAAGTTCTTGAAATTAGTGAAATTTTTCGACGGATTCGTATCGAACATATCACGATGTGTGAGCGTGAGCAATGAAAAATTATGAGGATTGAAAACTCACGATTCACATATTTTGCTACAACAATTTCTTCTATTGGGATTCGAGCATACCTACTGAAAGATGTGTGTACAACCATTATTGAATTATGTAATTTCTTTCGTAATTTATGTGCTAAAATATTACGAATCAGTAATCTTGATCGAATGCAGTCAGACATCATAATCATACTGTGTAAGATGAAAAGAATATTTTCTCGATATTTTATGATGTAATGATACACCTTGCAGTTCACTTGCCATATGAGTGAGCATGCCAGACGCTCCATTCAACAAGTGTTTTACGTAGTAATTAGAAGGTTGTTTAAATAGTCTAAAACAAATGTTTATGGGACGTTCCAGAAGCTGGTGATATAGACAACGACTTGATTGAGTTAGATGAAGTAGCTAGGGGATTTTAGTTGATGAGTTCATTCAAGATAACTCATTATGTAGAGATGACGTTAATCCGACTATTGTAAAATGACCAGTTAGCCAACAATCAAACAAGAGCACACAACAGATCGTTGATGATGATTTTATAAATGATGAACATGAGAAGGTTGTAACTCTTAAAAATAGTTTAGATTTCCTTCAATATTTATTTTCAGATGAACTGAATAGCGAATAAGTACGACTTCCAGATTTGAATTTCTTATTTTATAAGTACGTGAAATTCTAAAATGAATTTCTTGAACAAACTTTCTTTTTTGGTTTTCATGTGAATTTATATATAGATGGTGGGATCTAGTCAAGAAGGCTTGACATACCATATTTTTGTAGGGGAGGATCCTCTAGTGTTGGACCCACCTTCGCTTGCAGAGAGTTCGATAGTGGCTTTAGGTAAATTTTTTTTTATCATTAAACATATATATAAATTTATGCGTTATTATACTAATTTCATCAATTCAATTGTTTTTATCAATTCTTAGAAATAGGAGGACGAAGGGATATAGTAGAAATATTGAGTTAGACAAGTACGTGGAGAGGTATAGAAGGATCAACATAGAGATAAATGAAGAGTTTTAGAAGCTCGTCTACACTAATAGCACGAAGTATAGTAACTCCATTGGCATATATACACGTGAGAGTGTCTCGATTGGATGGACGAAATGGAAGGATGGAACGAAGGAGGTCATTGCTTCAGTGAAAGGCCGATTATTGGTAAGTAGTGTAAATTGTTTATTATAATGTTTCTATAGATACTAACTATTTTTTTACATGTGCAGACCCATTTCAACATAGATTTGGGTAAACCCGTGGTGCATGCATTCATTGAGCATCAGATGCAAAACACCTTCAAGGAGTTCAGAGCTGATTTGTATAAAGAATATAAAAAATACGCCAAACCTGTAGACGCACGTGTAAACGCACTGGCATATATAATTGGCAAGTGTAGAAGATTGGAACTTCCTATGCAACAAATGGGAGAGCGACGCGTGAAAGGTATGTTATTACATCCTTTTGAATGTTCATGTGTTTTACCTAACTGATATTGTTACATTTTTTATTTTAGAAAAAGTGTGAAACAAATAAATAGAGTCGGTCGAAGATACCTTTCAATCACCATGCTAGGTTAAAGGCATTCATTCGTGCACAACAAGAGCAGGTAGAGTAACATGTTTTATTTATATGTTTCACTGCTTAATTATACTTAATATATGTATAATCTTACTTGTAGAAAGCAAAAGAAGACGTCGAGATCGGTCTAGTAGATCTGTAACAACAAACGAGGTTTGTGGAGGGCAAAGATGGGTGAATCAAGTAGTAGAGGAGAAATATGTAAGTTTAATTACGTCTATAGGGATGATATATTATTCAATTATATATTTATTTCAGCTATAAATGCAGATTCAAATTTTAGAGATGAAAGAGGTTGGCCCCCAAGTTGCGACACAAAAAAGGACCCAATTAATAACTAACGTGGAAATTTGTGAAAGGGTGTTGGGATTGTGACGTGGCCATGTTAAAGGCTTCAGATGGGGCCCAAAGCCGAAGATGAGTAGAACGAGTTCTTCCTCAACTGCTGCTTCATCATTGCAATGTGAAAAGGAGTTGGAAGAGCAATTAGTTGCAATGAAGGCGAGAGAGGAGGACATGCGTCAAGAGGGAACTGGTCTACGGGCAGAATTGAAGGAACAAAAGAAGGGTTTAGATGCAGTCTCATTTCCCTGGTGGGCAAGGTTGCGAAGGATTATCATCAACCACTTAGGTATGAAATCAAACTCATTCATATTAAATTTTTAATGTTTTTAGAAGTTTATTATATGTTGTTGGTGACTATCCTACAATTATGGTAGTAAAAATAGGCAAATATATTATTTCCAAGTTTTCTGAAAGGTTTGTTAGCTATCTTGCAGTTATGATAGCTACTTGTGTTTAAACATCTTAAGGGAGTGGGTTAGATCACTTAGACCACTTTTTGAGGTTTTGAACATGTTAAGGGGGTATGTTAGGCCACTTATGCCATTGTTGAGCTTTTAAAAGCATTAAGGGGATGAGTTAGGCCACTTAGACACTTTTTGAGCTTTAAAAAGTGTTAAGAGGGTGAGTTAGGCCACTTATGCCACTTTTTAGCTTCTTAATATTTTAAGAAGGGTGGGTGAAGGGATTGAATCCCTAGCAGAAGTGATTGAACACCAATGCATTCAATATTGAACTTGGAAAAAACGTGCATAAAATGCATAAATACACAGAAGGAATGAGAAGTTTACCTTTGTTGAAACTTCACATAATTCGTCACTATCTTGATCAACAACAAGCTTCCGATGAACACCACAACTCAATCAACTTGCTATATACTCAGGATCAAGAAACCGAGATTATGGGATCTCCTCTTAAATTTTGGTGAGGGAGAAAGTAACGTGAAATTCACCCTAAAATCATCATCCATGTTCTGTGTTCAAAATCCAGAACTTAAAGGGAAGGAAGAGAGACCTAGAGAGGGAGTTACGTTAACTCCCCACTCCTCTACATTTCTAAGATTAACTCCCCAATAATGGGGAGTTAATTATATATAAAAAATTAAATAATTAATGATAATCATTTAATATATATATAATTAATTATCTAATAATCAATTAACTATATATTATGCATATTAATCATAGCTGGGTCAAATTACTGTTTTACCTCTATGTTACCTCTAACTCCTTAAGCACCACTGATACCTCTAATGAACAATATAGTCATAGTCCAACTATGAGCTAGGCCCCTTTCTAGCCAGTGAGAGGGTGAGGCGTCTCATTGTTCAAGCTCTGGTATCAGCCCTTAAGGGAGAAATTTTAAATGTGTGAATTCCTCCAGTCTTATACAATTAAGTTCTCTCAGCTCCTTGCTTAGACAATTCCCCAAAAAGGTAGGCTTATTGAGTCGGCGAATCTGACCACTCTCACTCATACTAATCAAAGGATTGCCTTCAAAGACAGGAGTTCACAACTGACTCAAGATTAAGGTCAAGTCATCTACGATTATCCTAGTGAAATGTAAGTCTTTATCAGCAATGGTGTTATATTGAGAGATGAAACATTTCGCGGTCCGGTCTTATACATGTCTCACATGTATAGGATACTCCCACTCACATGTCTCCACATGAACGTTTAGGATCGAAACGT
>JAOANK020053874.1:8746-19978 GCA_026257165.2 Telfairia occidentalis | reverse complement strand
CGACCCTAGACAAGAATAGTTGGATAAAAGGGTGAAGGGGTAACCTAACTCCCCTGGCAAACATCTGAGGGTAGAAGACGACACACCCCGGAGGGGGACTCTCAAGGGACTCACCAGCGACGAGTAACCTAAATTCTACGTTCTCCGGGATGGAATATCTCTCCCTCAAATTGAACATCAACCCTAAGGATAACCGAGAAGGACACCGAAGGGAGACAGGTAAAGGAGGTACCGAGGTGGCCTCACCTCGGCCAGAGGTGGAGGCCTCAAGAACCCTAGCCTCAGCTTCAACCCTAGGCTCAGACCCATCACTACTGAAATCGCTAGACATGACACTAAAAAGAAAGAATGAGGAACTGACCTAGAGCGGATGGCAAGCTGGAGCTCGGATCGAGAGGTTTGAGGCAGATATCACCAAACCGGAGAGGGCAGACGTCTTTTATGGCTGCAGGGGTGCCGCTTCGTCTGCAAGTGTAATCATAACCGCTGCCCCGAGAATCGAAGCGCCGTTCCACTCAGTAGACAAGACTTTCGGTACCCCGAAGGGCGGTTACGCCTAGAGACAACCTCGGCGGACTACATCACGATAAGGGACAGCCGATACCGATCACATAATCTTGCGCCAAAAATCAGTACATTCTGACTCTTTGATCTACTCCAAAGCGAAGAACGAGGAGTGGGGGCCAATGATGAGGCATGAAAATATCTATACACGTGGATAGGTGTGAGAATGCCGCGTGTACAAGTTGACCTCGGTCATAGCCAAGGTCAAGCGAGACGCTGAAGCTCGGTCAATGGGGGACAAGCCCGAGAACGGGAATGAATCCCTTGAATTGATCCAAACAGACGAAACGGTCCCGCTAATTCCTCCACTCCAAATCCACCCTGAATCAAGGCCGGTCGGAGGCGTTACACCGCGAATGACTCCTATAACCTCAAGTATAAAAGCAGGGCAGAACCACCTCGAAAGGTATGCAACGAGATCTGAATACATTTTCTTACTCATTTCCTCTGCCTTTACTAACTTGAGCGTCGGAGTGTGGTAACCACCACTCCACCTCACCTCGTTCTCTTCTTCCAAGTCCGAGGACTGCTGTAGCTCAAGCCACGTCACAAGCAGGATTTTCCGTGTACCAACATTACTAATATTTGACAAATTGCTATAATATGCTAGCAATTATCAAAAAAAAGAAAAGAAAAGAAAAAAGATAGAGAGAGAGATAATATGCTAGCAACGCAAATTTTACACCAACATGAGTACAACTAATAGTTAACACATTTCAACTCTCAACTTGACACAAACTTAGGCCCCGTTTACTTACCATGAATTGGAATAAGAAGGAATTGAAATGAAAATCAATTGGAATGAAATCCATAAGAATAAGAATTGTATTCCTTTGATATTGTTTGCAAGGAGTGATCTAGAATCGAAATCAGAAATTAATTCATGTTGTGTACTTTTATTGGAATCTAAGATATATATGATTACAAGAATACCCTTTTGTATTTCTAATCAATTAAAAAATGTATGAGAATTACTTGTCTTACGTTTACTTTATATTATATTATTTAATAATAATAAATTTTATCTTTACAATTTATTTGATATTAAATAATAACTAATTAAAATAAAATTACATAAACTTAAAAAGAATTGTTATATTTTTTTATTATTAGAAAGAAACTACTATTCAATTTTATTGTTATGTTATTCAATAACAATAAATTAAATCTTACCAATTTAATTTAAAATTAAATAATGAAAAGTAATATAGATATTTAAATACACATGCTAAATTAAAAAAATTATATGCGTATAAAAAATAATTAAAAAATATATATTAAAAACATTAAAAAAAAATTGTGCATATTTGCATATTGTTTTTTCAAAAAAAAAAAATTCTAAAACTTTGAGATACATGAGAGAGAAAGGATAAAGTAAGTAAAATAATTCAATAAGATAGTGTGGGTCCCACAGATCAAGAAACGAGAATGAGATTGAACACTTTTTAGAGGTAATAAGATTTCCCATTTTTTGGGAATGAGATTCCCAAATTTGAGGGGAGACCCACTTTTTATTCTTATTTCTTACTTTTGGTAAACACTAATAAAAGGAACGAAAATTTTCATTCTCATTCCATGATTTCTATCGAGGATAAGTAAACGAAGTCTTAATGATTAAGATATCTGTAATCATTGTGGCTATAGGTATAATATGAGGTTTACAACATCTAAATATTGTAAACTAAATGAAATTGTACCCATGAAATTAAAAGTGGGACCATATATTAAAAAAAATCAATTTTAATAAGAAAAAACTTAACGTGTATCAATTTTTACCCTAAAATTTCAATTTCATCAAATTGCACATTAAACTCACATAAGTGTTGTAATTTTTATTTTGTGTATTTTTCATTGAAAAAATCGTTGAAAAAATGTTCTCATTTGTATTAAATAAATTATAAAACATATTTTTAGTATGAAATTGCTACGATTCAAACAAAAGCAACATTAGAGCTTTTTTTTTTTAATGAAATTTTTAAGTTTCAATAAAGTTATTTAATGGTCAATTTTGTGCCTTAATCAAATTTAAGTTTGTGCAAACCTTGAATTTTATTAAATTAGTGAGTTCTTATTTTTTAATTTTTTTTTTCAAACTAAAAAGTGAATTAATAGAAATTGAATAGAGAATAAAAATGATAATATTTATCTAAGTTCAAAGTCCAATGTAATAACTTGCTGGCGAGGTATTCTTTGGGGCTGAGCGCTTAGCTATCAAAGGGGGCTATTAGCGAATTGGCAATGGTAGTTCCATTAGTTATTTATGAAGATCAATGGGTACCCAGGGAGAAAACTTTCAAAAAAATTTATCATTCCCGTCCATTGACCATAACCAAAGTAGATAAATTGGTCAGTAATGAGGGAAGATGGAAAGATGATTTGGTCAAGAATATTTTTAATGAGGAAGATGCTAGTTTAATCTTGAGTATCCCTATAAGCAGCGAATGAGGCAAATACTTCTACTGAAGGTGGGTCAACTACATGGTAGAAATGACTATTCCAGAAAAGATTCAGTACTTTGTTGGCATGCCTACTACAAAATCTTACCAATGAACTCCAACCTTTTTAAGAGGGAGGTCATTGATGATCACAGATGCCTCCATTGCAAAAGGGAAGCAGAAACAAAACTTCATTCTTTATGGTTGTGCAAAAAAGTACAGAGATACTAGATCCGATGGAATCGATGCCTTCAGATGTCTTAATGGTAAAACTTTTCACAACTTTTCTTCTTTATTTTGTAGAGCCCCTGAGGAGCTACAACAGATGGAGCTGGAGATTTTCTCCATCACCTTGTGGACCATCTGAAGTAGATGAAATATGAAGACCTTTAATCATCATCCCATGTCGCTTGATGATCCCATCTCTTTGGCTAAGACCTATGCTAAAGAATGAAAGCCTGGTTAGAGCTGCTAGAATCGGGTCTCTTTGCAACAACGATCAAACCCACAGTTCACTCATGACGTTGACTTGTGGAAACCCTATGATGCAGAATATTGCAAAATAAACATGAATGCAATATTTCTTGGTGGACAAGTATGTTTTGGAATTGCAATTCGTGATGACCATGGTGAAGTCCTCCTTACAGCAGAATGGACACGACAACTTTCTGAATCAGTGGAACTCGTTGAAGTAATGACACTTAATGAGAGTCTTACATTGGCACAAGAGGCGGGTATACGATCTTATTGGGTGGAAGTTGATTCACTTGTGATCTAGAACCTTGTCCACGAGAATGATAGTGTTGATAACAAGATTCAACTTATTGTAAATGAGATCAATACTAAATGTAGAAGCCAGGACGCTAAGGGAATTCTTCTTACAAGGCGGAAACAAAATGAAGTTGCTAACTTAGTGGCAATCCATATTAGACTACACGTTTCGAAATGCGTTTGGATTAAAGACTACCTACCTTGGACGGTGCACATTAGTGCCGGTAAAATTTGAATTTTTTTTCTAAATAAAAAAAAATTAGAAAAGCCAGCTGTAATAACGGAGCAACGTGACGTGAAGGGGGGAAGTCTTCGCGACTCCTTCATCTTCTTCCTCCAGACCGCAAAACCATTTCAGGTCTCAAATCGATCCAAAAATTTTTATTCCCTGTTCCATATCATTCAAGTTGGAATGGCGAAGACAAAGATGAATTTTTCTTCCAATCCACTACACCTTGTTCTGCTTTTTTCAATTTCTCTGAATTTGCTTCTTAGTTCTGCGGCAATGTCCGGCCAATCCGCCTCCATTCCCGTCGACTCCAAGTCTGCTTCCCCGGCGGTGCATATCATATACATGGAAAGGCCAAGCGATGAGGAACCTGAGGCCTATCACATCCGAACCCTAGCTTCTGTTCTCGGCAGGTTTGTCTTCTCTTCTCCCCCTTTTTTGTCTCCTTCTGCCGGAAACCCGTGGAAATTGACGATCAATTTTTGTTTGATTTGTTGATTTGCAGCGAAGAGGCTGCTAGGGAGGCTCTTGTGTATAGTTACAAGAATGCTGCCAGTGGCTTCTCTGCTAGGCTTACTTCCGATCAGGTCGCAGAGATTTCCAGTAAGTCGCGCTCTTAGTCTTAATATCATCTGCTTTAATTTCGTTGTTCGCTTAAATTTGACTGCGGTTTTCCTCGTGGATTTTTCTATCATGGGTTGATTGAGTTGTTCCGTGAAATGCGATATTGTTTTTTCTGTTTGGTCGACTTCTGTAAGAAATTGATGTATTTGAACTGGGGATATGCAAATTTGGTTCCAAGTGAAACAGCCCACGATACATGTTGACCTTATTGTTATCTATTATTTTCTAGCTTGTTTTGCATTTCTGCTTGGTTTGGTGTGAAATAAAAGTTCCTACTTGTTGAGCATGTTCTTGAAGTTTTAATGAGCTGGATCAGGGTTTTGATTGTCCCTTTAAGCTCTTACATGTTTGCAGTGCTGCTTCACCCTTGTTTGATCTAACAATCTCAGTTATAGACTTCCTAGTTCTTGGGTTTCAAAAGGCTCGTTTACTTTATATGCAAACAAATAAATGTTGAATTATACATTTAATTCATAACTTCTTATTTGATGGTTGTCTATTTAGTTTTCAACTTTCAAAAGTTTCTAACTGCGTCAATGAATTTTTTATTATGATTCTATATAGTCTCTTTTGTTTATCTTGTTAATTAAATGATGATGTGGTGTGACATGTTTCTTGAACAAACTTTAACTAATTTAGCCCCACATGGTAGACAAATGACAAAATAAAGTGGACAGGTAGACAAAATATAGTGGCATAGTTCATATAAAGGATTTGATATATTGTTTCAAATAGAGGCTCCATTTGCATGTGCAACTTTATTTCGTCCATCTATTATTTGCTTGGCCTCTTTTTTTCCATGTCATATCAAATCAACAAACATTTGTCCAATTAAGTGGATCACATTATCTTTTAGTTAACATGTTAAAGATAGACTCTACGTAGAACTATAATTCTGTGTTCTAAGATATAATTGAAAATCCTTATAGTTTAGGACGAAATAGCCATCAAAGTATAGTACTAAATTTGTAATTGAATAAAAAAACTAATGTTCTAATCATTACTGTAGTGTCAATATGTTGTCTGAAATTGACAACCCTTTCAACTTTTATGCTGGGAAAAGCTTCTTTTTCGGTGAGTAAGATTGATCATAAATATCCTGGAAAAAAAGTTTGATGATAAATAGTGGGGTTTAGTGGATTGTACCAGCGACCTTAAACCATGCTTGTCCATTCTTGATTAAATGCCTTACGGATGAAAAACTGGAGAACTAAGTGCTGAATATGGTTTTCTTATTCCGACACTGCTTAATTAGAGAACCAACGGCACAGGTTGGCGTAGTGGTCGAATTAAGCTAGAAACTCTTGGTTTAAGTCCTGGATTCAAATCCTGGGTTGAGAGGAATAATTGGATTTTTAGGGATTTGGAGGATTTTTAAGAGGAGATTTGGTCGCTTGTCAAGTTTAGTGCTTCTATTTGGGCATTCGTCTTTAAGAACGTATTCTCTTGTTTTTTTTTTGGAGCTCCTTTTTGTACAGTTAGCTTTGAGGCTTTTTTGTTGGGCTTTCTTTTTTATGCCCTCTCATTTGTTTTTGTATTCTTTCATTTTATCTCGAAACTTTTTTTCTTGTACAAAAGAAAGTCATGGATTGTAATCATAGTGAAAATTTACCTAAGATCGTACAAATTTTCAATGCTAAACATTGAGGTAGTTATCTTGTGTGAATAATGTGATAATTGAGACATTGCATTAGCTAGCTGAGATACTCATACTTAAAACTATTCATTCCTTGGTTGTCAATTGAGTTTTTTTTTTTTTGGCTGTACATGTTTTTCTTCAGCCTATAATTCATTTTAATTAATCAAACAACATAATATTCCAAAATTTAGAAGTAATATATTTTTAGCTAAAATCATTTGGCGTTATGAATTGCAATTTCATATTATATTTTGTTGAGAATCCATAAGGTATAAAATGTATTGTAGTTTGTAAGTTTAAGCTGTTGAAATCCGTCTTTGTTTAACATAAGATTAAAGCAAGAAATCTTAAATTTGAACTCCTGCATTGGACTTGTGAATCAAATTAATATTTGAGTTCACAAAGGATGTTAAAATAATATACATAGATTAAATATATTGTATCCTAGTAGTTGATATTTTCATTTACTTTTTGTATCTTTACAACTAGCATATCTGAAGGGCATCAAGAATTTTTTAAAGAAAATGTCAATAATGTGGGTTGATGTGTATATATATTTAGATTATTCATCTTAGAATGTGATTAATCCTCAATTACCATAAGATAGCGTTTCTTAGGGAACTTCTATTTTGAAACTTGACAGAACAACCAGGAGTTTTACATGTTGTCCAAAGCGGTACCCATCAGCTGCATTCAGGAGGAGCTGCACACCTTAACTAGAAGACCATCGAACTCTTAATTTCCCTGGAAATGGGTTTTAAATCAAGTGCATTTTGTGTATATTGCGTGCATTATACTGAACACTCATATACATCTATTTGCTATACGTGTGCATATGACTTTTGGCCATTGATAATGAAGGTAATAATTTTCTAACGAGGGATTTCTTTTTTCCTTTTTTTCCTCTGGATAGCAATTAGTATTATTTTGGTCCCGAACTTTCCAAATTATTCTAATTTGTTAAGTTAGAAAACCTTATATTCTCTTTGTTCCATAAAAATTAACAAAACAGATGGACATAAATGCAGGGGTGAACGAAGAAGGAAGGAGGGGACAATTGCTCCCTCTTAATTTGACATATTTAGTCAAATGAAGAATCTTATTCAACCTGAAAAATTCAAAGCTAAAAAATCTAAAAAAATTGAACGTTTATAAAAAATAAGTTTCGATATTTCTGAAGAATTAAAATAGGGATATAAACAAATATTTATTACTTTTTTGGTACAAAGTGCAAAAGAAAGCAAGAATGAATCAAGAAAGTTAGTCCCTTCATCCGTGAGTTATTAGCAAATTGGAAACTTCATTTTGGTGACATTTGACAAGGGTTATCCCTAAAACATCTCGATTTTTGTGCTTTTATTTGATCTCATCCACAATCAGTTGAGTTTCGTTCTCAAAATGATCTACACCATGTAGAAGTTTCCAAATGATTTGGGAATTAATTTCGGCCCAGAGTGGCCTAATTCCCACTTCATTTGCTAGCCTTATACCCTCATTTATCACCATTGCTTTGGCTCAGTCAACAAGATCAAAACGCGCCCTCTCTATTCAGCTGCCAGTAACACCTCTTGTGCATCTCAAAGAACAATCTCAAAGCTAGCTTGTCCTTCTAGGAATGTTGCATTTGTGTTGAGTTTGTAAAATAGTGCCTTTGGTGGGTGCCACCTTTCGTTGTCCGTTTATGGTTTAAGATCTCGCATGGCTGGATGAATTGCATTAGTGTCGTTGTTTCCACTTATCAACACATGTCAGCGCTTGAGAAATGGGGTTTTCGATTATGGGCTTAGGATGATTGAATACTGCCTTGTTCCTATTATTCCACAACATTCAGAGTGGAATAGTATAGACTTCTACCAACTTCTGATGTAGCTCCTTGAGCGTCCTACAAAAAAGAGAGTTAAATTTATAATAAGAACTTGTTAGCAAAGGAGTAAGTAGATCCCAATGGGCTCAGTGTCTTTGAATTTTTTTACATAACCACAAAGTATAAAGTTTAGTTTTCACTTCTCTTTTACAATGCAAACACTTGCCATCCTCCACTGTTTTCTTTTTGTGGAGATTGAACTTGGTTGGAATGGTGTTTAGGTATGCTTGCCATGCAAAGAGTTTAATCTTTTATGGAATGTCAAGCTGCGAAAGTTGCTTCCCCGTCCTCCATCTTCACCTGTCCAATGTACTTGGAGAATTCCCATCATCAGTTGCCAACTTGGAACCACTTTTAACTGAGTAAATTCTCCAGTTGTCATAATGCAACGCATAAGAGTCCTTCTGGGAGGATGCACTCAATGGTATGCTTAGGAAGTCAACATCATCCTTGGAGAAGATGTCTTGGTCTCTAACAAGTTCATTCTTCCAGCTACCTTCATTGTCTACTAGCTCGAAAACTGCATTGAATGTAAAAGGTCGACGAAGAGACAAGGTCTTGAAAGCCTTTGCCCTTGGTAACCTCTCATCGTCATAGATATGAACTGAGTTGTTGTTTCCCATTCTCCAATGACTCTCTTTCATAGCCAGCTCGCATCCCCAAAGGATACTCCACCAAATATAAAAAGGTCTAGATCCATCCCTTGTAGTCAAGAAAGATTCATATGGAAAATATTTGCCTTTAGAGTATGGGCTAAAAGGGAGGTTGGACCTTTAAGATTCGCTAGGAATGTTTAGCAAGCAGAGCTTGGTTAAACTTTTGAATGTCCTGGAATCCCAGCCCGCCCCTATCTTTAGGTTTTGTCATTGTCTTCTAGGTGACCCAATGATGCTTGTCCCTTGATTCAAAATTTCCCACCAGAAATTCACCGTAATTCGATTGAGTTCCTTGCACTACTGTAAGGAAGCTTGAAACAACTTAAAGTATAGGTCGATACTGCTTGAGCCACTGTCTCGATATGAACTTCTTTTCTTGCCATCGAAACATGCTTACATTTCTACCCTTGTAGGATTTTCGTGACTTTCTCTTTCAGATTGTTTAAAGACTCTCTTTATTTGTTGAAAGAGTAGAAGACACCCCTAAATATCTTCCATGATCTGCAACAACTCGCACCTAGAGAATGTTTGTTAGTCTTTGTTTGTATTATCAGGGACCATCTTACCAAAAGCAACCGTTGACTTTTCAAAGTTTACTAGTTGCCCAGTAGTCTTTGCATACACTATCAGTAGCCTCTGAATTTCCAACTCCTCACTATTTGCCTTGAAAAATCATTTGAAAAGAAAAAAAAAACACAAATGAGAAATAGTAGCATCCTGCCTCCTAATCTTGAAACCTGCGATCATATTAGTCATCTCAGCCTACGTAAGAAGCTTTGATAAACCTTCCGCACATATGGGGAAAAGGTAACGAAATAGAGGGTTCCTTTGCCTTAATCCTCTTGAAACGACCTAACTTCTTAAACTTAGACTAAACTAGGACCATTACTACATGCATGCTTTAGATAATGTGAAAACCCATAAAGCTTGAAATAGGAATAAAACTTTATTAATACATACTAAGCATGAAATCTCAAAGTTCAAAATTATTTCATAGGGATCCCAAGGAAAACATGTAAATTAAGAACTAAGGAACATAACCATAAACATAAAGTAATGTTAAAAACAAAATGAGACTAATCCTAGACATTAATGCTGAAGTTGAGCTATTTGTAACCATGGCCCACATCGTAATCATCCCTCATCATCTGCCTTGTACGTTCCCATCATTACCTGAAATAAATTTAAGGAAAAAGGTTGAGTATTATAAGAATAATACCAAGTGAGCCAACCACTACAAGATTTTTGGCTTATTCCAATGGAAAGAATCGTTGATGGAAAAAGAAATTACGTCGGGTCGGCAAGATTGTCGACAAATAGCAGTCGGGATACGGTTTTGCCAACATTTTACCAAAAACGTCGATAAAATAATTTTTTTTTTTCTGACGTCGTGAAAAATAAAATTATTTTATCAAGAGGAAGTTCTGTCGACACATCATAACGTCGGCAGAACTTAGTTTTGGCCAACGTTCCTTGTAAACGTTGGCCAAAAGCACCTCTGCCGACGTTGTCATGCGTCAACAGAGAAGATAACTCTGCCGACGTTGTCATGCGTCGACAAAGAAGGTAACTCTACTGACATTTTGCGTAAACGTTGGCAAAGATTTTTATTTGTACCGACATTTTTTGCAAACATCGGCCAAGAATGAAGGTTCAAATCCTCGTTACCTATACCAACGATTATTAAATACGTCGGGAAATCCAATAAATACCAACGCAAGGTAACGTCGGTAAATATTATTTTGAATTTAATAATTGAATTACAAAAATAAATATTTTTTTTCCCAAAACCTAATAATGCAATAAAGTAATATTCAAGATTTCTGTAAATTGACAAATTATATAAAAATTTAAATATTATTCTTACAATTAGTAAGTTTGAAATGAAAAGGAAATTACATTTAATTCAAAACAACTAAAAGAAAATCATTGGAATATCCTAAATCTGATTTGAATTCTCCATTTCCGTCATCATGCAAACGCCAATTCTTACTTAATAAGAGCATTGATCAAAACCATCAAACGTCCTCCAAAAAAAAAAACTTTGGTCATTTTCAACGAACGTCCACACGTGTTTAAAAAATACATCTAAGTGTCATTTCAACCAAAAATCAACCTACAAAGCCTTAAGTGAAACTTGAAATGCTTTACCCAACCTCGATCATGTCGAACTCACAAGAACATGCACAAGTGTTCTAAAATATGTTTAAGTGTCATTTTCAACCAAAAATTAACTTACAAAGCACCTAAGTGGAACTTGAAACACGTTACCCACCCCCCGATCATGTCAAAGTCACAAGAACGTGCACAAGTGTTCTAAAATATGCCTAAGTGTTATTTTCAACCAAAAATCAAACGCGTTACCCACCCCCAATCATGTCAAAGTCACAGGAACGTGCACAAGTGTTCTAAAATATGCCTAAGTGTTATTTTCAACCAAAAATCAACCT
>JAOANK020053776.1:0-19987 GCA_026257165.2 Telfairia occidentalis | reverse complement strand
ATAAAATTAATTTTTTTCAATAATTTCATTTGTATGTCAAACATGTTTGATTCATACTTATTCTATTTTGTTTCATTATTATTTTTAATTAATACGTCTGGCTACATTGATCTGTATCAATTTTCATTCACCTTTTATCAATCTGTAATATATATAAGTGCTTCATTTTATATAAATTGGGTAAACCGATCACATTATATTGCATTTAGAAAGGTGTCATTAGTACCCTTATAAACTATCGCTCTCTGATATCACATCACGATAAACGACTTACAAAATGTATCGCATACAACGATATACTACGATCATGTTGAAATATGATTTGCTTACTGCGATCGTTGTTACCCACCGTCTGCCACTTGATATTTCATATCTGGATCATGTATCTCAATATAGAACACGATCGCATTTGCTATACCTCAATCGAAAATACTCCACAATGGTCCTACTTAGAGGTCATGACACTTCATTGAGATCATTCGTCGTAATACGAACCGTCTCAAAATGGATTTATATAGAAGCAGTCCACTTGAATATCGACTATCGTATTTCTTAAGACTTTTACATGAAAGCAACCTATAAACGATGTCGAATAACTTGTCCAAGTCTATTGCTTTGGGAAGAGGAAACAATGCGCCACGCAGTCCATCACCTCCTCTGACATTCGGATATGAAGGGCCATATCGCACGAGGAACTAGGACTATTTAGGGGTTGTTGCTTTATTATGGGAACAAACGACAATTACCACTTGATCAGTACCCATTCGGGATGAAATGAGCGATGAATGCTTTATGATCCAAGTAGATGATTTTCATTCCATAAATGTCGTTTATTAATAATTATCATATATGTTATATTTTTTGAAATGTACATATTTTGACTTATTTCTCGTTCCGATTGATTCTGGTCATTCTTTTTTATGGAGATCGGTCTGCGAATCTCTTCAGTTGCAATGCAATTAAGTGATGAGCTGAAAAATCGGTCTAATGAATCTCGTCAAAACACAAATCTGATAAGTCGATTGCGGGCCGATATTGAACATCTGAAACGGCAGATCGACCAAAGGGATTCAACGGTCAGATAACCGATCGAAGAAAATGAAGCGCTGAGATCAAGAGTCCAAATTCTCGAGGCCCACCACCGTGCACCACCCCCACCCCTCCCCCACGGTCCTAATAATTAATAATGAAATAAATATAATTTTAAATTTTATGAACATCGCGTTTCATGATTTTTCGAAATCTAACATTATTAATGGCGTAGGTCCTTGGGACTGTAAAAGAATCAAATGCCTCATACTATATTGATACGCATTAATATTATTTTCTGACAGAATATTTGGTGGTTGTCATTTAGTGCAGTATTATCCCAATCCGATCTAATAACCTTATTTCAGTAGATAGAGTATAATGAATGTGAAGTGACTCGCGGCGTTGGGACTGTAACTCAATTTAAATTTCGGGCACTTGTAATGACGCAAATGCAATTGATAGCATTTGGACGATGAGATCATGTACCTCAATGACCTATAAATACTAGGGTTTGGTCAACGATGTTTACCAAAAAAATAAATATTAATAACATTTAGAAATATTATTAACCTCCACAAGAAACGAAATTGAAAAGTTATCATTGATTTGCAAATGTAACCAACCATGGTAACAACTTGGGTTAATATTACCGTACTAATGCATACCATAGTTGTCATTTTTACCCATGTTTACTCCTTATAAAAACTACTAATTGATTCTTCTGCAGTTTCAATATCCATTCCTTTCCAACTATTAACAATCACGCTTGGTTAATATGGACTACTGCAACCAACATATTGATAGACTAGACGGAAGGGCGTTCTGGCACCTAACAAGTTT
The DNA here is from genome assembly GCA_026257165.2 of Telfairia occidentalis. Lineage (NCBI taxonomy): Eukaryota > Viridiplantae > Streptophyta > Magnoliopsida > Cucurbitales > Cucurbitaceae > Telfairia > Telfairia occidentalis. The sequence goes on along the minus strand of JAOANK020053776.1, from coordinate 18,115 downwards.
AGAATCGGTGCTTGTAGGCCCATGGACTGAGAGTACCATAGAACGCTCCGAACATGCAATTAGAAACCTAAACTTGGTTGGGATCTCTATTTATCTAATTTATTTTTTCTTGCGAAGTTCCATTTGTTATGTGGATTTCATGTTTAATTCTATTACATTCACACAAGGGGATGAGGGCGGCTAGTTTGATCACTAGATTGAGGGACGAGCGCATACTTCTCCGTCAGTACATCCAGTCGCTAAAGACGGAGAAGCGGGAGGTGAAAGCTGTTATAGATCGGCTGAAGGGGTTGCTTCATGACAACGATAGGGAGGTAGAAGTGTTAAAAAGAGGAGCTCTCGCTCATGATGCACGCTTAATAGAAGACAGCTCAGATGTCGACATTTTCGATGAGATCAATTCGAAAGCCGACCACTGACCTCCTCCCCCCCATTCTCGAAGGAAAAAAAATCATATATGAACGAAGAAATTTTATAAGTGCATTTTCATTTATTTGTTGAAGAAAAAATAATACTGAACCGTCGATGTGAAACAATGTTCGGTTTACATTTAATCTTTCAATCTGATCATGATACTGTGTTCGTGTTAAATATACTAATTTCGTCCAATCATCGATCGATGTTCGAATTATATTCAATTGTCTAGTCGAAACATGTTACTGTGTTCATTTTAAATAAACTATTTTCATCGTATCATCATTATGCCATCTCCTTCAAAAGGATGCAAACAACCAATATAACATAAGTTTTAATTAGATAGTACTTGTATCTTAGATATAACTAAATATAATTTACCGATGCAGGCTATAACTAGCTGCAATATGCCAATTTTCAATTGTCAAATTACAATGAATGTGAAGTGACACGCGACATTGGGATTGTAAATTAATTTCAATTTCAGGCACATGTATCGATGCAAATGCAATTCATCGTGTTTCTATGTGTATATGTCGATGCAACCGCGTAACTCGTTATCATAATAAAAAAAAAGACTGGGGTCTGATTGTGGCAACGACCTCCCTATTGTAATTAATGTTCCATTAATGCAACGTTCGACTAACACTCTCATTTTTTACCATTATAAATAGGCTATAATGCTGGATGGATTATTCACATTCAAACTAGGGTCCAGATAAAAAATGGCTGAAGATATTCCTTCTACTTCAACTCCTATCACCCGTGAATGTTCACAACTTGACTACATGGATGGCAGGGAATTTTGGGGGACGAAAGCAGATGAAGGCGCCTTGCTGCATCCATACGAGGGGGATCCAACGCAGATGGCAGAGCGAATGCTACACACTCTTAACCTGGTGGGAAATATCAAATTATTCTTATTGGATTATCTTAATTATTTATTCTTTAAAGATGATATTATCTTACAATTGTGCACGCATGCAGGATAGAATGCATGTAGAAGACATCACTGTGCACCTTAGGGACGAGGTTCTTTGCCTGAGGGCACATGGCGCCACCTTGGAGAAGAAGTTGGACAAGATGAAGGAAAAGGTTGCTTAATTGAAGGCTTTGCTTGAAGTATCTGATAAAGAGAAGGTTGACTTCAAAAGGAGACCACTCCATCATGGAATAAGTGTTGAGGACGAAGAGTCAGAAGAGATTAACACTGATTCCAAGGAGTCATAATTTAATGCTTTCCAGTCATCTTCGTTCTCTTATTTCTTTCTCTTATTGTACCCCCCACAACTTACGAAAAAAATAATTTTAAATTTAAATGAAGTATAGTTTTTTGTCCCATTCTATGTAACATACGTAACTTCCACAACAATAGTGCATTAAATTAAAAGTCGTGAGGTCATCAGAATTATAAACTGGAAATTGGTAAAATCACCTTCTTACTCATGTTCATTACTTATAAATATGGTTAACTGATTCTTTTGTAGTATCCACATATCAAACAATCGTTCTTGACTTGAATTTATTAAAGGAAAAATACCCAACTATCGTTCCATAAATTAATGTCTACCGCCGCCCACTGTGGCCGTGATCGCGCTTTTATTTATAAAAAAAAAAACTGAACTGTCGTTCCTGAGGCGTATTAACCCTATTTAATGCTTTTCAAACGCGTCGATCACAACATGTTTTATTGTTATAAATAAAGACTCCTCTTTCAAGTTTACCCATGGTTTTTTCTCCCTCTTCTTCTCCACAAGCAGAAGATGAACTCTCCCGACTAGGGGTGAACATCGATTCAGTTTGGTCGGTTTTGGGCCCAATCAAGAACCGAACCAATGTAGTCAGTTTTTGTAAAATTGAAACCGAATTGATGTCCAACAATGCACAAATTGATCGGTTTGGTTCTTATCTATTCGGTTTTTATTAGCTTGGTTTCTCGGTTTTGGGCCTTGATGTGCTTTTATTTGTTTTATAATTTTTGGCCACTTTTTTAATAATGAAAACAAAAAACAAAAAACAAATGAATGAGAAGAAAATCTTATTAAAAAAAGGTGAATCTTACTAGATTTAGAGACATAGTAGAAGTCGTGGGTTGGATGGGGTCTGCAAATCGAAAAACAACTAGATCGAAAACAAAGAAAGAAAAGAAATTCGAAGAAAGAAGATGAATAAAATCAAAAAAGAAAATTAGAGAATGGATGAGAAGAAAATCGAAGAAGGAAAAGGGAAAGAAAGAGAGGAATCAAAAAAAGAAAGGGAAGAAAACTGAAGAAGAAAATCTAGAGGAGGAAGAGGAAGAAAATTGAAGTGGAAGGGGAAAGAAAGAGAGAAGATGGGAGGAAATGGGGAGATGTAGTCGACGACAGCATTGTAATCTAGGGTTTTTTTAAACTTTTATAACACATAAATATATACATATAAATATATTATATATCTATATTATAATTATATATATAATAAATAATTAACTTCGATTCAGTTTGGTTCTTTTTTGGGTTTTTAAATGAAAATCGAATCAAACCAAAAAAATCGGTTATTTAATTTCAACAATCGAATTGTCCAATTGTCTCTTAGTAACCGAACTGAGTCAGTCGGTCTGGTTCATCAATTTTTTAGTTATTTTGTTCACTCCTACTCCCGACTCTATATACAGAGACTTTCACAAAAACCCCGCACATGTTTGGAAGCAAAGGGGTCTGGTCACAACATTAGACTTAGACGGGTTACCACATGGTGAGCTCGCAAATCCCATGAACGGTAGTCTCCATGATCTGAACGCGATAACCATTATCTACAACTATGAGTTCAATATTTTTCTTTCAATTACACTAATGCCGACCTATCTTATTCTTTAGTTGGAGCTACTAATAACTGCCATCACCGTCCGGTATAAGAAGGTGATGAAGTTTTACCGTCTAGAGATCTTGAAGATAGAGAATGAATGGGATGCTGCATTAGCTCGACTGGCGAAAGCGGAGGCCGAGAACGAGTGACTAAGACAATGCATTTCGACCTTGGAGGACCGCCTTAAATCTCATAGTAAACAATTTTTGGGTGTTTTGTATTTTCAATAAGAAAAAAAAGCTAAAATAATATTAATAAAATGTATTTTGCCAAGTTAACTAAGTTAATTCTTTTCATATCAGTGAGTCCGATCATCATACCATCTTTGGGTAGTAATAAATCATTTAGTGCAATCGTACGAACTAGGTTAATTCTTTTCATATCAGTTAATCCGATCGTCATACCATCTTCGGGTAGTAATAAATCATTTAGTCTGATTGTGTTAACTAAGCTAATTCTTTTCATATCAGTTAGTCTGATCATCATACCATTTTCCGGTAGTAATAAATCATTTAGTCTGATCATGTTAACTAAGCTAATTCTTTTCATATCAGTTAGGCCGATCGTCATACAATCTTTGGGTAGTAATAAATCATTTAGTCCGATCGTGTTAATTAAGCTAATTCTTTTTATATCATTTTAGTGTTAAGTAAACTAATTTTGTCCGATCAGTTAGTTTGATTGTGGTACTAGTTTCGTGTTAACTGAACTAAATTTGGCAGTAAGAAAATTTAAAGAGTAAGAATTAGTTAGTACATAAGTAATAACAAATTAATAGTGGAATTCATTCGCCTAAAGTTGTACAACATACTCCATCATAAAACAATGATATATTCTCCTGCCTGACAAATTTCAGGGGTACACCCATTACAACATGTTCACTAAATTTTGCCCAAAAAATGCCACAATCAAGGCTAGAATACTGCTGTGTTACATTTGACGTGCATTTTACTTCCCACGGAGTAATGGACAGTGTAGGCCGACTATCCATTATACCACAATAACCTAGCAGTCTTGGGATGACAACTGTCGTATTCTTTAGGGCGTCCTTAATTACGTCAAGTTCAATGTATTTGGGCATGGAGTCTGTGATAAAAATGCGACCGATGCGTAGGTCAATGTATAATAGCATCTAATGCTCCTTGATGTTCAAAGCCACATACATGTAATCAACATCTGACCTGGTTGATTGGTAGTACTCATGGTGCCCAGTAAGATGATCCCAATATGCTTCGTCATGCATCCAATTTTTTTGTTCATTTTCATCATGTGGAATGCATGGGCCGTCTGACGCACATAAGAAATTTTGTTCAACATAGCCACACAAAATCCACAAACGTACAAATATGCATAAAAAATAAATCTCCATTAATATATAAGGATATGTCTTTATTCACAATGAAACTATTGTCGATGGCCATGAACTTCTTGTTACAAAGGTCTGGACATGACCAAAAGTTATTAAGCACCAACAACATTAGGGTTTCCATTGCCTACAATATACTTGATTTACTTTAGATTAAAATGTGTGGTACGTCATAGAAATTGAGACGTATTGAATGTAATAAGTACTCGAATACTTACCACATTTGCCACCCATTCACGTGGCTTAGCAGCCCGAGTAACAAAGAATTCCTTTGCCTTTTCCGTGTAAAAGCAACAATGTTGTTCGTGATTTGTCAATTGGTCTTTTATCCATTGATAAAACTTGGATGTGAAGACCATTGGAATTTTGTATGATCGCTTACTGGCGCCATCACCCATTATTATGTCCTCCGCCTTGACGTTAGCTTTATCCGTCTGATGATGACCTTCGTAGTTCCAGCACATTAAGCTTGAGATGGTTCTTGATGTTCGCCCCCTCCAACATTAGCCCTATTCTTCTTCTTTTCTAGCCCAGTGAACTGGCAGAGGATTTGTCTTTTGAGTACCTTGACATTGGGTTGGCATAATCTCTTTTTGGGACCCGACGTGTGTTTTAAGCATTGCAACGCTACCTCCTTGGTCGAGGGTTTGATTGACTGTACGGTACATACAACCGTAGGTGAAAGGGCCTCATTGAGAACCTCTACTAGCTTATTGGGAAATGAATCCTGTGCGCGAGGTTTAGTTGATTCTTGAATTGTATGCATGATCATCTCATCGGGCACCTCTATTGCACTAATCGAACATGATGCAATTGGGTCATCTGATCATGCGATCATCTCAACGGGCATCGCATCAGCTATACCAGATGTGTTGGCGCCTTCTGTTGGATCAAACGCATTCGAATCCAATAAGACGTCATCACCTCCAACGTCTTCGGCCATACTGGCCTCTTCAACAACAACTTTATTGTTGTCAACATGAGTAGCACCTATGTGACGACTAGTGTCTTCATCCACACTTGATACGAATTGAGTAACGACGATATCCTGATCCTCCCCCACCTCTGGATTATTCCCATTTGATGTGGATGGACATTCGAGGGATTTGCCCTGTGAGCACACGTAACATAATAGACGGTATTACTATATGTCCAATGTAACTTCTTAAATGCTGCCAAAGAAATTAAGTTGATACCTTATAATGACGCACAAGTATTTATGTATTTCCTTTTGAGCTCATCCTCGATCTTGCTGACCCAGTCTATTAGTATCTCAATTGTTTGCATAAATAACATCGAATAAAACATTCTTTTTAATCTTTGATTTTAGTGTAGAACTCCCAGCCTCGGAGCCTCTTTCATGACCTGTGCTTCCAGTTGTTGGGGTCCCCCTCATCTGATGGACTACATTTCGTCGATGAGTTGCAACATGAACCCTCGTGGGTTTGATTTAGAAGGGAGTGCGGGCGTGTGGGCCATGACTATATCTACATTGAGGCCCTCTATACAAGCATTCATGTATCAGACCTCCCTTTTTGACATCACTATATCTAGGTTGACGACCGTATACAACAACAAAATAAATAAATAAATAAAAACCATTGTCATCTATCTTATTGCGTGGAATTATCAATAAGTGATTTAACTTGAAATTTTCGTCACCTATGGCGAATTAAAAACTCCAATCTCAAGTTGTTTGCAGCTATCGTTTCCACATGTTGTCCAACGTCTCAACGACTGCAGAATTTAGGCTTCAGCGTACGTTCGAAGAAGTGGAAAGACCTGTCGTAACTCTTTAAGGCATCATCGTCTTCTACGGCTGCCAACATATTCCAATCGACGAGAGTCTTCATAACCTTGTCAGTCAGACGTACCTCTATGAAAATGAACAACCCCATCTTAACAGCACCATCATCTCTCTTGAACTGAAAATCTACAAAGAAGGTTTCAGCATCCGAATATTTCACTTGTTCTATGTTCCAAAATACGAGCAATCTTAGTCTTCTCGATATTGTAGGCTTCTTTGTAGCAATCTGTGGAGGCACAATCTTGTTATAATATTGAACTCCCCCTAGGAGAAGAAGACCTTGGTGCCGCAGACGTTGAAATTCATGACACCTTCTTTCTGCTCTTCTATTTCCCAAACGAGAAGATGATGCACTAACTGGCCGTTGAACATTAAGTTCATATTCTCACAACAACTAAAAATAAACATGTTGTGATGAGAATAAATGTACAGTAGTCCTTTATTTAACCGAGATAAGAAACTCATACATTTCTACCGGTGCGAATTTTATTTAACCTAAAATTCCAAAGAATGAAGGAGAATGTGATATGGAACGCAAATAAGCATGATAGCATTTAAAAATTTCTATTATGGATTGTGTGCTAAAATAGAAGTACGAATTCAGTCGACGTGAGTATAGTTAAAAGAAAATAAAGTAGTTGGTCGCAAGTGTTCAACAATTTCATTCATTCAAATATACGATAGATTACAGTGAATGAACAATTCTAATAGGACGTAAAAAAGAACATTAAACTCACATTGAGAAAAATGAAGGAGACAAATGATAGCAACCGTAGCTCATGTGTTTGAAACGAACAAAAAAAAAGCGTCTACAACTTCCGAACGGCTATGTTCTTCCACGTGCTGTGCTACCGACGACCCAACAAGAGTTTCTGAAATTAAAGTACCGACACTTCTCCACAAAGCACTACGTATGAGTAGAAGAGTCAAGATGGACAAGTTACCAAACGTAGTGTGAGATATACTAGCGAGATATCCTCAAGGAGAATGAAGAACTCATGGCAAAGGTCGCTAATTTGGAGTTCCGTGAATCAAGTCGAATAAAGGTGACTTTTTATAATTTTATTTATCGATTTTTTGTTTGTTTCTTTTCTTTTTTTAAATAATCTCTCTAGATTTCTACTGGAATGATGCTACACAATTGCACGATCCAATGATAACTTTGAATTTAATCCAACATACTTAAATATTAAACGTGATGACATAATACGAATCTTGCATACAATCGCCTTGAACAATTAAAACTGTAACACGATAGTGTTCACTCGTCTAAACGTTTGCTCGATCATCGCCTTCGATTAAAACTGTAATGTGAATCACCATCTACTAAATAGTCTGCGCGATCGTGCCATTTGATCAAAACTTCAATGCGATCGTTTAGGTCTTGAAAACGTCTGTCCGATCGTGTAACAAATTTCAACTCGAGGGTATCAAAGTTCAATATATTTGACCATATCAACATGACAGTACAAGGTTTAATTGCAACAGTAAAAAAATTCAAATAATTATAAAAATTTCAATGAAGATATCATACAGTAAAAAATTGGAGTTCAAATGTATTTGCCCATTAAAAAAGTCTGGAAGATAGGAGTATTTGACCATAATTGTACAGCATATTAAAGCCTAATGAAAGTCATCGTTTCTTGTGTTAATGATTCAAGAGTAAATCGTTAAATGTCGTATTCTAAAAATGTACAACAAAAAATTCTACAACCACCACTACTACACTGCAATGGAGCCCATAGGCGACGTATGAGCCATGGTGACATAGCCAACATCTGATTCTTCTTCGTGATGCCACAGTGGTGGGGACCAGTCGGAAGAACGTGAGCCATGAAATTCAACTCCTTGTTTGGTGACTTGAAGAACTTTACAACTGCGCCAGAACTCTGTCAAACCATCGTAGTTCACTCTAATGAAGCATATAATATTTGTAATTAAAAATGTATTGTACATTCAAAATAGACGAGTTGGCACGTGCACTTATGGTGAGAAGTACAAAATGGACCATAAATTTTGAACAATGTAAATTGGAGATGGCAACTGTCTTAAACTTTTTGTACGTGAACCGGAAAATAATGTACATTTTTTACTAATAACAAATGTTAGGTAGAAGAGCAAGATCTTAGGTAATAATACTTAAACAATGCTAAAATAAATAAAAAGCCAAATCACATAGACTAGCATCATCACCAAGTTATTCGAATTGGGTCAGTAGAAGACGAAACCAAGTTTTTCCAAGGAGTTAAAAGACATAGTTCGTAAAAACGTATTTGTCCTTTGGTCATCTAACCATCGTTTCAAACCCGCCTCCAGTTCTATTTGTTGAGTTTTTATATCTTAAAACTCATGACATGTAAACGTTGTAAACATATTCTATTATCAATAAAGTGGTTATTGAAGTTATTCACTAAAGTTGTTATTGAATAAAGTAAATAATTAAGTATAACTCTATAAATTCAATAAACTAAGAACCCATGACTATACTATGAGCACTTGAACTTTATGTAGAGACATAAAACTAGATCAAGTTTGAGTAAATAGTCAAAATGGTCTATAGTATAAGAAATACGCTGGGTACCTTCTCTTGGGGCACTATGGGATGCGGGCCGCTTTGTATATGATACAAACGATGTGATCCTGAATCGTTCATGTGGAGACATGCAAGTGGGGGTGTCCTATGCAATGAGTTTGCATAAGACCAGACCACAAAATAGTCACTGTTTCTTTAGAACACCGTTTACTAAAAATAGTAACTAATTTCAAATCGATGACCTAGGTAATTCGATCTTAATTCTTAGCTAACTATGAACTTCTTTTATTCAGGATTATCCTTAGATATGCATGGCTGACAGAAGCTCATCATCGATTGCTCAATATGCCTCCCATTTCAAGGGTAAGACCAGGTAGATAGCTGAGGATATAGTCCTGCAAGATGGAATTCACTCCTATCCGACTTTAAGGATAGTAGAGAGGTTGTTCCCTTCAGTGCTGATTCCAGGTCTTGAATAAGGGGCCCCACCCTCTCATTGGCTCGAGAGGGAATCGGTTTGGTGGTTGGACCACAAACTTGTTGTTCATTAGAGGATCAATGGTACTTAAGGAGCAAGAGGTAATCCAGGAGTAAAATGGTAATTTGACCCAGCTGTGATTACGAACAACCTGTGAAGGGCCGACTTACTGATCATGGTTATATCAAATGGACAGAAATATATCTATAGTGAGGAGAGTGCAGCTACAAGTTTTAGTGGTGTGACCCACTAGTTAACGAATGTTGGTGAGCTAGGTTAAAGAGTTTAATCGACAAATCTCAGATGGTTGGAGCTCATGATCTATAGGTCTATTAGGTCCCTCAGCTAGCTCACATCAGATAAAACCTTAGGACAATGTGGTGAAAGAATTTGAAGTGTTCAAATTCGGTTTAGGGAGTGTACGTTAAATGTATATGATATATTTAACCTCTCGACGTTTGATTGTGTATTAAACCATCAAGAAGAGTTGTAAATAACATTTAAATGAGATTTAAATGTCATATATATGAATAGGGATTCATATTCGGAAAAATAGTTTTTTCGAAAAATCGGGATTGGTGGTAAAATAATATTATTTTAATATATGATATTATAGTATTTTTTTCTTAAAATTAGAATTGTTTTAATTTAAAATTGTATTTTTGTTTTAATTTACGAAATTAAAAAAAAAGGAAAACAAAGAAAAAAAAAAGAAGAAAAAGAAGAAAATGGAAATCCATTATTTTCCATTTTCTTCCTCCTTTTCCCTCTCCTTTTGCCACCTCTTTTCAAGCTTGATACATCACCAGTTGAGTGTCAATTTGTGATGGATTTTTTGTGCATGAAAACCTCTTTAAATAGCTGTCAAATTCGTGTAAAAGATGATTTATTAAGGTCGTCAATTTGCTCCCAAATTGCTTTATGTTCAAAAGTTGAACAACAACATCCTCCCTCCATTCCCTCTCAATTTCACCACGATTTTGGATCCCACCATCCATTTTAACGTAGGAGAATAGTTAGAGAAGACACTAGTGGTGGTCCGGGAAGTGATCGTGACCTAATCCACAGAGAAACAATGGAGAATTCGAGCTATAAAGGTATGTTTCTAAATTCTTTGTTTTTCTCAAGTTAATAGCATGATTTTATCCATCAAATTAAGTTAATTAGAGTGCAATGCAATCTATTCCGCTGTGCATGCATGTCTATCCATCCTTCACTATTGATATTGCAAACAGTGGGTTGTACGAAGTAATCCTTAGTGTGGTCTTCTTGGATTATTTTCCACCAATGTAAGGTTCCAGCAGCTTCTATGGTTGCTTTCTTTTTTTGCTTTCTTCATGTAAATGATAGGCCATGGATTCATCAATCTAACACAAGTATGGTACGTAACATATAAATAATACAAAGAAACAAAAGGGTTCTTTTATATTGTAGGTAGATGAAGATTAAGATTAACAAACTTTTTTACATTTTTTATCGGCCACAAAAATATGAACAGCAAGACGTGCTTCACCTAGACACATTTCAACTAATCCATCCACATCAATCGTATCTTCATTTATATTGGCATCATCACTCTTGTCCTCATTTCTATTGGCACCATCCTCAGTGCTTTCGTGACTTTGTGTACACGACTCATCTATAAACTTACCATGATCAGCTGACAGCAACTATTCATGAAGAAAACATTAATAAAACAGAAATTACAAATTGATTCTTCTAGCATAATTTGGGGGAAGTGTAACCAAATACGATAATAAAATATTCTAGCAATCATTTTATCTATCTTTTTATTTGCAGTGTCCAAGCCATCCTGCATACAAGCTACATGAGAATCAAACATATGAATATGCGCGTATATATCCCTTGTAACAGCATAAAAATTATCCTCTAGCTGGGCGTCCTTCGAGTCGTTGCGTATTGATACTAACTACAAGGTATCATTTCGAAGTCATCGTGGAGATGGTGGGTAAAGATGCTGCAGAAGGTAATCGGACGGGTGGATATTTTCCACCATATCCATTTTTGATAGCTATAAGTGATAAAGGTTAATTGCGTTAATTTAGATTGTCATCGTGTAAACCGATCGCTCTCGTCAATTTTAATGCAATGAATTTAAATATAGAACGTTCGAACCGATCACATGTAACAATTTAAATAGAGCAATACAATCGCATTGGTCATTTGCTATCGGGCTGTCCAATCGCATTTCTATATCGGGTGTATCAGAATCTACTCAACCTGATAGGTGAAAGTGAATTGTGATCGTCTTTGACGATCGAGATTGCAAACTTCGAACGAATAAACAGGATCATGTCATTCACTAACGAAATCACGACTGAAGAAATAAATATGTTGGAAGTTAAAAAAGTAAACAATTGAAGTGGAGTGGAGAGAATCGAGTCACAGTACACGAAATAGAAATAAAAGTTCAGGCAGCCAGAATAGAATAGTCCAATGCAAAAGATTCAGACTTTGTATCACAAAAACAATAACATTAAAACACAATGACACACCTAGATGAAAAAACAACCAAGGAGTGGGTCTGAAATTGACTTCCATCTATTTGTGTCTAACCTGTCATTTGATTCGTCCGTGTGAGATTGTGAGGAGAACGAGAAGACTGGCGATGAGAAGGACAAAGAATGGATTTAATGGTAAAAGGGAGAAAGAAGAAGAATAAATAGTGAAAGAGAAATAAAGGGGTATATGGGTATAAAAAGTAGTATGGAAAGTAAAAAAGCCTGTTAGGGGGTTCAAAAAACTGAAAATATGGGGTACAAAGACTTAAAATTGAAGAATGGGTCAATTTTGAAAGAAAATACTGAGAAGGGGACAAAAATGATAATTTCCCACAACAGAGAGCAACAAATCTGTCTCACTGGCCAAGTCGGTCTAGAGTGTGGAACGGGCACGAATAGCAAGCTAGGTAATGAAGGCATGTCTCAAAATGTTCCTCCAGAACCATAGGAAATGGCACCATAACACCCTCTAACCTTACAACCTTGTCACATCATAGGCAGAGGCCACCGAAAAAATACCTGAGGATGCAGGAAGCCACCTAGGACAATCTAACTACCCATCCCTCGGTACGACCCTCCTCACAACCTCATCCTACTCCAGCAACTTTCTAGAGCACTACGACCAATTCCACGACCCATGAAGAAAAAAATTAGCAACACTAGTCCCACTTGAACTACCGCACTACAACAAAAAAGACATTTTATAACATTTTGGGATGGATTTTTATTAAAAAAGCTATCAAAAAAAAGGAAAAATAAAGCTGCAAAAAAGGAGCCCAATTAAAACCCTCGACTATATTCTTTCACAAATAGGTTAGTTTTTACTTCCCTCTCGTTTTGGAAAAACTCTCATCTTCTTCGATTCCTCTTTTCTTCTCGTCGAAACCAAGCCACTCGTCTTCTTTGATTTCTTTCCTTCTTCTCGTCAATTGACTCTTCCCCTTTGGCACATCACTTGCTCATGATCGATTGTGCCCAAGGGTCTCTCATATATTGATTGATCTCTTCTCTTAGTGCGATTTTCTTTCGTCGGAAAGGGGAAAAGTTAAAGCCAAAAAGGTAGAGCTATCAATCGCAAAAATGACTCCATTGCAAGTATGTTTTACCTCTTTTCTTCTCTCAACAAGCATTTCTCTTACCTTAAAAGAATTCGAGAGATGTTTACAAACATAAAACTCATTCACTATATATTTTATTTTCTAGAATTCTTATCCTATTTAAATATTACACACAAGGGATAAACACTTAGGATAGTGTAGCATAACAGAAAAGGAAAGAAGGAAAACCGAGTGGGAGAGAGAGTAAGAGAACCAATTTTAATGTGCAAGGAAAATAAGCTAACCAAGGAATGTTTTGTACAGAATTTAATTTGAAATAAACTCCATGATTGAGGCACCTCGCTGGATTAAATTAGTCGTTGGAGCCAAAGAGAGCATAGCACCAGTTAAGCTTGATTGAGACCATTTTTGGGAAATGTAATTTTGTAGGTTTCTGTTTTTATGAGCTGAAGTATGAGCTTGCTTTTATTTAGGAGAAATTTGAGCGCTTGGAGAGATGGGATTGCAATAGAGAGTACCACGTTGATTTGATTTGCTGGAGTCTTTAGTGTACGGTTTGGATGAAGGCAACAGTGCTGTAGCAGCTTCAGTTTCCTGTTTTATTTCTAAATTTGCTTGATATTTTTCTTTTAAAGTTTGATCTTGTGAATTTTCTTGATGTTTTGTTGTTGGACTTTGGTCTTGACGTTGATCTTCATTATTTTCTTCATACCTCACATCACTTACTTTATAAAAAATGAGAATAGATGGATGACCTTGTATGTGATGTTTGAACTTTCCATTGTGAAAGTATGGTTAGCCATTATCATGTTATTTTGATTTCGTTCATGGATAACCTTTTTTTTGCTCTATTAAGTGTGCATTTTATATATTTTGTACATCTTCTTCTCTTCATCATAATAATTTTGTTTTTTTTTTTTTACTAAAGAGTAAAGACTGTTAAGGATGAAAATGAATTCCTTTTTGAGTAGTTACACGAAGTCTCACTTTCCAAAACAAGGGAAGATTCTATGGCTAATACATATTGTCATTTGCGGTTTGATTTGTCTTCATGCTTGGCTGTAATTGAGAGGTATATGTGGCTGTTTTTATTATCTTAAAAACCCATCAAATATACTTCTGAAGAAACGAAATTTAACCAATTAATAATTATTGAATTTACTTGGTGATTCTTCTAGAATTTGTATTTGGGATTTCTTGCTGATTTTTGTTGGGTTGTTGGTGTCTATTGTATAATAATTGTTGAATTTACTTGGTGATTCTTCTAGAATTTGTATTTGGAATTTCTTGCTGTTTTTTTGGGCTGTTGGTGTTTGTTGTATAATAATTGCTGAATTTACTTGGTGATTCTTCTAGAATTTATATTTGGGATTGCTTACTGATTTTTGTTGGGTTGTTGATGTTTGTTGTTTAATAATTTGTTAAATTTACTTGGTGATTCTTCTAGAATTTGTATTTGGGATTGCTTGCTGATTTTTGTTAGGCTGTTGATGTTTGTTGTATTCGAACTGGTAGTTGTAAGTTCAATTACAGTAGGTTCATCTTTAACACCAGTCAAGTGTGAACACAAATAATATCACTTGTCCATTGAAAATGTGCTTGCATTATTGTTATTTTAAGTTCTTTTTTTAGTATTCCTGTAAGACAAATTAGGCTATCAATTCTTTGAATATTACTGATTTTACTAACCCACAATTGTTCTGCTTTGAATGTTTCCTTGTACATGATTATTTTCTTGTTATATTGATACAAATTTTGAAGAATGCAGTTCAATTTGGACATTTAGTTATACTATTTTAAACTGATTTATATATTGTATTACTTTATTTAATTTATAAAATATCTAAGGACACAACTACTAGTGATTTAAAAGAGAAGCAAACAAAGGCTATTATTCAGGATGATTTTACTCTCAATCAAGAATTAATATGTTGAAATCGGTAACTCGAATTTAAAAGTGAAGCAAAGAAAGGATATTTTCCTCTAATTTCCTCCTATTTTGTTTTTTACTTTTGCTAGGAAATTGTTTTTCCATTTATGATTTTTCATTATTAAAAGGAAACTGTTGCCACTGTAAGAGTACAGATGTAATCAATCTCTATGATTTCTTCCTTGTTGTCTTCTCTCTTGATTTGCTTGATTTGAAATTTCTATTTTCATGAGTCTTCCTCTATGGCTATACTTTCAGCATTTTGCTCATTCACTTGGTCCTCCTTCATATGATTTTATTTCTCTTAACTTAAAAAAAGGGTCAGAGAAAGTAGAAGTTTAGGAAAAGATTAAAGTTTCTCATCTCTACCACGAAAAATTACTTTTCCCCTTGCATGAATTATTGTATATACTTGCCAGATTTTTGTGGACTTCATTTCAAATGTTCATTTAGTCTTTTCCATTAACCTTTGATCTATAGGTGTTGGAATTGTGTCCTTGAGTTATAAAATATGTTTCATGTCAACTCTGGAATTATATGTGAGTTTCGCTTAATTATTTATGCAATATCTTTCAGCTTATCCATAATAAGATTGTAACTGTAGACATTTAACAAGGTTTTGCTTACTCCTTTAACAAGGTTACATACTAAGTATTTGTTTAAATACTCAACCTATGTTATTAACTTTTTTCCAGGTAATGAACGTACCATGCATGGTGGCTGACGTGTGATGTTACAAGGCTACGGAGTCATTTATATGTTATACTTTTCGTTTCAAACATCTGTCTTGCCTATGACTTTTTAAATGTTCAATTATTTCATGTTTTGAGAAGTTAGTTTTGTTTTCATATATTGTTTACTTTAGTTGGGATCTCATCTTTAAAATCTTGAAACTATAAGTTTTCTAACTTAATATTTAAAATTTAAAGTTTAAGCCTTAGTCTTTAGTTGTTTATGCATGCATGTAGTAGTGGTCCTAAGCTTAATTTAAGTCGAATCGTTACAGATCCTATCACGTTAGACTTGCTTTAATGAACTAGACTTTCTTTTTCCTAATGCCATATATGTTGTTTGCATCTTGGAAGGAGTTAGTAAGTTTAGTTGGCTTGTATCGTTTTGCCTGGCATCTTAGCTGCAGCAAACTAACCTCAATAGTCTATGGGTGTGTTTGGTATAATTTTTTAAATGGTTCATTGATTAAAAAAGTATTTATTTCCAAAATTAAAAGTGTTTGGTTAAAATTTCGAATAGTACTTTTAACTAATTAAAAATGCTAATTAGAATTTTTAATAATAAAAAATTGTTTGAAAATGTGTAAAAATATATAAAGTACATTTAAAGCATTTTAAAATTAAATATTTGATTAATTTTCTTCCAAAAATGCTTATATAATAAATATTTGGGGTAGTTGCACGAATAACAATATTGTTAAAAAAATGGAAATCTATCGATGTTTTTTTTTTTAAATTTGCAAATGTAGAAGAAATATAAATTTGATTTTTGTTTTCTATTTTTCAATTTTACCCTCATTTGTGTATCAACATGTATATCAGTAGTATATCTTATATACTTTAGGTTTATCAGTCAATTGATATACTTTATATTTGATATATTAGTCAATTTATATACTTTATATTTAGTGTATCAGTAAACTAATACATACTTTATATTTAGTATACCATTTGACTAATATACCTAATATAAAGTATAGCAGTTAAATAATTGATATACCAAATTTACCACCCATATACCAAATTTATCAATAAACAAGTGCTTGTGCATTTGTTATTATTTGTATACTTAATTTGAATTCTTATTCATTTGTTTCCGAGTATTATTTTTCTAGCACATTATTATTAACTTAATTATAATTGTTCAATTTGTCATGTTGATGACCATTCTAAATGAATGTTGATAAACTATTGATACACCAATGTTACACTAGAAATTGAATTTTGAACGAGTGTTGATAATACACTTGAAAAAAATCCATTTTTAAGAAGTACTGGTATACTAATGAAATACCAATCTTATACTTGAGATGAGTTTTTAATTAATGTCTATATATTACTAATACACCAATACTATACTTGAAATTTTTTTTAGAATGAATAATGTTGTTACACTTCCAATGCACTAATGATATACTTGAAATCCGTTTTCAATAAGTCATACTTTATTGATACACTAATATTATATTATGATGTACTTATAATGCATTTTGAATTAATACTGTTATATAATTGAAATACCAATGTTATACTTTAAGAATATAATGATATACTAATATTTGGTATATATTAACAATACCATTGACATATATTTTTCTATCTAAATCTGCTATATCGGTCAATAATAGGAAATATATCTGTTATATAACTGATACACCAAATTAAATGTAAGTGAATATACTATCAAAATCATATCAAAATTTCAAAACTAGAATATATTAACTGATATACGTTATATTTGATATATCAATTAACACAATTAATGCAATTAAGATACACAATCAAAATTTGACATACTCTAAAACCTAAATCAAACCATAAAAATGAATTAATTGAATGAAAACAACTTCACATCAAAACAAAACAAAAAAACAAAAACAATATTCACTATAATGAAACAAACAACATTCACCGTAGTCAACTAATATACCAAATATAAAGTATATCAATTGATTGATATACCAAGTATAAAGTATATCATATATATCTATTGATACACAAATTAGAATAAAGTTGAAATAATAAAAAATAAGAAAATCATATTTAAAATTTGTGCAAGATTTGCTGATTGAAAAACCATTGCTACATTTGCAAATACGAATTTATGTTCTTTGCTACCCATTACAATTTCCCTATAAAAGCAATACTATTGGTATATTTTATAATAAGTATATTACTGACATATTTTGTATTCAGTATATCACTGATTTGACTAACATAAATTATATCATTCGTATATCTACAGATAGTATATTCGTGATATATTTTGTATTAAGTATATCATTAATATACATAATATTTATATATCTTATAGAAAATATATTACTGATATATTTTTTATTATACCTAATATGATGAAGCATATCATTGGTACAAATATATGTAGTATATCAGTGATAAACTTTGTATTAGGTATATCAATGATAAACTTT
>JAOANK020053477.1:0-20000 GCA_026257165.2 Telfairia occidentalis | reverse complement strand
TTTTATTCTAAAAAAACATATAATATTGTGAATTAAAGATGTATTTTACGTTCAGAATATAAGAGTTGGAACATGCAAAGTGAGGAGTACAGAACCAACAACAAATTTTGAACGATGCAAGTTAGGGATGACAATCATCTTAAACTTTTTGTACTTGAACAGACAAATAGTGTCCATTTCCTAGTAATAACAAATGTTAGGTACAAGAGCAAGATCTTAAATAACAATATTAAAAAAATGTTAAATAAACAAAATGCCAAATCACATAGACGAACATCATCCCAAGCCTTTTGATGGGGTCAGCAGATGATGAAACAAGATTTTCTTAAGGGGGTTAAAAGACATAGTTGCAAAAACTTATCTGTTCTTAGGTCACCTCCAATTTCATTGGTATTACAAACAATAGATTGCACAAAGCAATCCCTGGTATGGCCTTCTTGCCTTTTTTTCCACCCACGTACGGTTTCAATAGCTTGGTTGCTTTCTTTTTATGCTTTCTTCAGGTAAATGATGGACCATGGATTCATCAATCTAATATAAGTACAGTAAGTAATATATAAATAATATGAATAGACAAAAGGGCTTTTTATATTATAGATAGATCAAGATTAAGATTAACAGACTTTCTAACATTTTTTATCTACCGCAAAATATGAACAGGAGGTGGTTCACGTAGACATATTTCAACTAATCCATCCACATCAACCGTATCTTCGTTTATATTGGCATCATCATTTTTTTCTTCATTTCTATTGGCAGCATCCTCATTACTTTTGTGACTTGGTGTACAAGGCCCATCTGTGAACTTACCACGATTGGATGACAACAACTATTCATGAAGGAAACATTAATGAAATAGAAATTACAAATTGATTCTAGCATAATTTGGGGGAAGTGTAACCAAATATCGTAATCAAACTTTCTATGTTTGCATTCATTTTATCTATCTTCCTATTTGCAGTGTCTTAGTCATCCTGCATACAAGCTACACGAGCATCAGGCCTTCGAATATTCACGTATATATCCTTTGTAACAACATAAAAATTATTCTCTGGCTGGACGTCCTTTGGGTCATTGGGTATTGCTACTAACGGCAAGGTATCATGTCGAGGTCGAGGTGGACTTGGTGAGAAAGGATGTTACAGAAGGTTATCGGAAGGGAGGATATTTTTGCCACCATATCCATTTTAGATAACTATAAGTGATCAAAGGTAATCAAGTTAATTTAGATTGTTGCAATGAATTTAAATATAGATCGTTCAAACTGATCACATGTCAACAATTTAAATCGAGCAATACGATCGCATTGGTCCTACGATATCAAGTTGTCCGATCACATTTCTATATTGGATATATCGGGCTCTACTCAACTCGATATGATTAGGGAATAAAGATAGTCGAGATTGCAAACTTCGAACGAACAATAGGATTGTGTCATTTAATAACAAAATCACCAAAGAAGAAATAAATACATTGGAAGCTAAAAAAGTAAACAAGTAAAGTGGGGTGGAGAGAATCTAGCTACAGTACACGAAATAGAAATACAAGTTCAAACAACCAGTATAAAATAGTCCAGTACAAGAGATTCAAACTTCGAATCATAAAAACAAGAACTTTCAAAAACAATGACATGCATGGATGCCTATAAGGAAAGAATCCAAGAGTGGGTCTAAAACCGACTTCCATGTGTCTGTGTCTCACCTGTTGTTCGGTTTGTCCATTGAGTACTGTGTGAGATTGTAAGAACAACGAGAAGACCGGCGATGAAAAGAATAAACAATGGATTTAATTGTAAAAGGGAGAAAGAAGAAGAAATAGTGAAAGGGAAACAAAGGAGTATATTAGTAAAAGTAAGTAGTCTAAAAAATAAAAAAGCTCGTCAGGTGTTTCAAAAAACTGAAAACGGGGATTATAAAAATATACAATTGAAAAGGGGGTCAATTTTAAAAGAAAAAACTGAGAAGAGGACAAAAATAACAATTTTCCTATGTATGTGAGGTTTCTTAAGGACATTCTATCAAAAAAGAGAGGGCTAGGAGACTATGAAAATATGACATTAATTGAGAAATGCAGTGTCATCTTACAAAATAGGATTTCCCCAAAGGTCAAGGATCATGATACCCTTACAATCCTTGTATACATTGGTAGAAAAGAATTAGGAAGCGAATTGTGCGATCTAGGGGCAAGCATCAACCTAATGCCTATACCTATCTATAAGAAACTAGGAGTAGGAGAAGTAAGACCTACAACTGTTACTCATTAATTGGTTGATAGTTCCATTACTTATCCTAAAGGGAAGATAGAAAATATTTTGGTTCAGGTAGACAAGTTTCTTTTGCCAGGTAAGTTCATCATCCTAGACTATGAGGTTGATAATAAAGTCCCTATAATCTTAAGAAGGCTCTTTCTTAGGAACTAGGAGTGCCCTTATCGATGTTAAAAATGGGAGTTCACTATGAGAATTCATGATCAATAGATCTGTTTTAGTTTGTTTAATGCATTGAAATATCTCACATACACTGAAGAATGCTTTTACATTTTGGGGGGATAGATGATTTGGTGCAAGAAACTTCTAAACAAGAAAGATTGAATCAACATACTAGCAACTTTGGTGATGTGGAGCTAAAGCAAATTGAATTTGAATCACTTATGCTATCAAAAAGGAGTGAGATCTGTGAGGTGACTATCCAAAGAATATTTAAGTACCTGGAATTGTGTGAGAGGAAATCTCAGTCCGTGCAACGTTCTTTGATTGAGACACCTTAATTGAAGTTGAAACCTCTACCAAAACACTTAAAATATGCTTACCTAGGGGATGATGAAACACTTAAAGTAAATCGCAGGGAACAATGCAAAGCTATTCTGTAGAGGAGTGGCAAATCACTAGGGGAGCTTGAGAAGAAAAAAAAAAGATGAGAGAACAACTGAGAAGAGTGAAGAGAAAAAGGATGAAAAAGTTGAGAAGCTAAAGTGCTAAGCATAGCTGATGGGAGGCTATTAATAGATTGATTAGAGGTTGACAGAGAATCAATCTACAAGGGGTATAAATTCGGTCAAAGTTGCTAATGCAAGAGCAATTGCTAAAGTAAAATTTGGAAAGGGAAGAAAGGTTAGGGGAAGCCGAAAAGTTTTCGTCTACCAAAAGCAATTATGCTCAAACACAACAGTCACTAGAAGACAAAACAAAAGATTTTTCCAATTTAAATGTTACATTTCTTAACCCCAAAGACCCATAGTTTTTCTAAAGTTCATTACCTCTATTCCCTCTCATATTGCTCCCACAAAAGTCTTTTAATCCTAGCATTTCATTTGGCTATTTCAATCTCTCCAATGGCACTAAGGTTGAGCAGACATTGCATAAGATCTATGGAGGAAGAGCTAATTACAAAGAGCCCCCCTTATGAGTCTACCAGATCAATAAGATATAAAAGATCCAAGGGAAAGAGTGTGATGACAGATCCCTCAATTCCAAATTAAGCGCTATACATTTATCTTCTACCAGTAAAAGATCAATGAAAAATGGTAAGAAGCCAACACAAGATTCAGTAAAAGTTTCTTTAGTTGAGAGGTTTGTGAATGAGGAAACAAGGAATAGGATTGAGGAATTTAAGAAGAGATGCCTTCTAGAGAAAGGATTTGAAGTATCCGAAGGTAAACTCCCTGACTTTATTTTCTCTGTCATTAATAACCATGGATGGGAGTTATTTTGCCAAAATCTTGAGTCAGGCATCATTCCATTGGTGAGGGAGAGTTCTACTCTAATATTAAGAAACATAAGGGATTTCAAGTCATTGTGTGTGGCAGAATAGTGGATTGTTCTCTTAAGGCCATAAATGCCTTGTTCAACCTGCCCAACTTCCCTCATACAGCCTACAATGAGATGGCCATTCACCTTTAGAGTACTAACTAAATACTTCTGTTAAAGCCATGGGCATTGAAGGAGCTCAATGGAAGATCTCTACTAATGCGTGAGGACCTTTATTGCAGTCTATGTCAAGCGTCAAGTGAATGTGTGGCTCTATTTTCTTTAAACTAGACTCATTCCTATAATCCATAACTCCACAATCTCCCTAGAGAGCTGTTACTATTGTTTTCTATTTCAGAAGACCTACGCATTCATGTGAGACCGATCATCTCTAGGGAGATTTTCTACTGCTTGATAAGGAAATTAGGTAAAATGTTATTCCTCAACATCACCACTTTCTTGTTTCTAAAGGCTGGAGTCCCTTTTCAACCCTCTGAAGAAATCTTGTAGATAAGGGAGTCATTGACACCACATCGGTGACAAGGTTGAAGAACAAAGAAGGAAAGAAGAAGAGTGTAAGCCTAATCTGCAACATGAACACCTTATTGGAGCAACAAGGAGGTATGATATAGTGATTGGACTTCTCTGATGCTCCATGCTAAAGAAGGCCCTCCAGACTAATTTATACAAACCATACCCATCTTTCCCCTAAGTTCCATGTTGATGTGCTCATCGGATGGTGTACCACTAATGCTGAAGTTCAAGTGGATGAAGTGGTTGATGAAAAAGAGAATGAAGACTACTAGAAGAGAAAAGAAGGAAAGTATATGTCTGCTTGGGATAACTTGATGTCGATTTTACTTTTATCCATTTGCCGACTGCTTTATGATTATGATGCTAGGTTAGTGTGGTATTGTCTGTTTGTCTGATTGGGGTTAAGTGCCAAAGAGAGTTGTATTCGCACCTATTTGTCTATTTGTCCCTCCTTATTTTGAATTCCATGAATGCAAGTTACCCATTTCCAGTTGTTGTATCAATGCTATGAATGTTGTTTCTTCTATTTCTTTTGTGTTCTTTAGCAAACTTAGACCCTTGTTCTTACTAGCTTGCACTATCCCTACCTTTGAGTATATCCATTATTTGTCTCCCTAATGATCTAGTTTACGCATCTCTAAGAACGATGGAGAGACCTCTACTTTTAGCTCTTACTTGTCGTGAGGACCTAAGTTCTATCTTCTTATGTCTTTAAAAAGGATGTCAATCTCATTGAGGCCAATGAGCACAATAATTTTGAGGGTAAAGTCCTTCTTGTAGTTAAAAAAGAAAAAGGAAAAACAACCTCAAAAGAAAACACTCCTCTTTTCCTTTTGAGATGCAATTCTCTTTCCCTCCTCAGAAAAGGAAAAACAAATTGATAGCACTCCAAAAAATGTTATTTTAGGGCCTAAATTATAGTAGTTTTGTGGACTTGCAGGTGTATTTTGATGCTTTAATTGTTGCATTTGTAGAAACCGAGCAATTTGTGGTAAAAATATAGATCCGAAGCAATTCCGGTTGAAAAACGAGCCCAAAAAGAGCAAAATTGGCTAAGAAACGAAGAAACAGGGTTGTAATAAGTGAATACCTTAGGCCGAGCATCTCAATCCCAAGCTAGGGCATTGAGACAATCAAATGGTGCCAAGACATGCTCGCACTAATGTTGAAGGATGGGCGATGTTGGGACGCTGTCCCTTGGCATCTCAACACCTTGGGGGAATACGCGCGCGTGCGCCCCTTTGTCAACATGGCAGTGGCGTTTCAACGCCGCACACATGCATGCGCTCTCTTTGTCGCATCAACACATGTAGCACTCAACGCTACTGCCAGCCTTTCCCTCGTGCAAAATGCGGGTTTCATTTAGTTAGGGATTAGGGCAGCGTCAAGACGTTGCTGGTAGTCCAGTATATATTCATCATTTTGCCACTAGCATTTAGGGAGGCTCATTTTTTGTGTGATTTTTGAGACATTTTCGAGAAAAAATAGTGGACTACGGGTCTGGAGGTTTGAGAGAGTCTCCAGAGTGTCGGGATCGAATTTATACACCTCGCAAAGTGTGCTTAAGGCAAAAACAATGTGAATTCTTCTGGGAGTTCCCTATTTTCTCTTTATCTCTATGTTTATTATGTTTTCATGGACTTTCTGGGCTTTTTGAGATGTTGAACAGTAGCTAGAATCCTTAGGTTTTAGGGTATTGGTTGTAATAAACTCTTAAATGTATTAATTTCTTGTTGGAATGTATTTATTGTCTCTTTATCTTTTAATTTCTAGCACTTTATGCCTTCAATTAACTGGCCACTAATTGTTTGGATGTTGCATTTAATATATTGCTCAAAAGGGAGGGGAATAAATTGGGTCGTGGAAATTAGACATAGATCCTTTTATCTACAAAAGTGATAGGAGAATGTATGAGGTCTGTGATGGGTTATTTTTATTTCGCTTTTAATTTCTTATGGCGAGACATCGAATAGGAAGTTAACAGTGAGAGTCAGTGGACCTCGAGAGGGGAAAATTTGAGTTAATCAACCTTAGACTTAGGCTAATTGGGCAGAAAATGCATTCTACGAGTGAATTAATCGCTTATTTGTTTCGTTAACCACACCAATACCCTAGAACCTCTCATCTCTTAATTATCCCACCATTTGCGTGTCTCACTTTATTACTTTCTCTAGTTTAGTCTCGTTGCATGCGTGTCAGTTCCCTAAATAAAATTCAAATAATTAATCAATAACTAAGAAAAATTAAAAATTTTGATTTCTAGAGGATGGTACTCGGTCTCTTAGATCGTTTTATTATTTTGATTGACAGGTGCACTTGCGGTAATGCATTATTGGGGATTAAGTTTTTGACGTTGTTGCCAGGGATTGGTGTATTTTTTATTTTTCTTTTCTTGAGGCGTTTGAGTAGATCTTACTTTAGGGTGTATTTTTACTTTTTTTTTTTCTTTTGTATTATTTTTTTGTGTAGACTACGTGCTCTAGGCACTGGTTCTATTCATTTTGATCCAGAGATTGAACATACTTGCAGGAGAAAACTCAAAGAACAGAAAATGGAGCCTGGGCCGATGGTTGAGCAAGCAGGTGACCTGGGGCGATCTGTGAGTTCTTTCAACATATGGTCCCCAATGCTCAGCCAGAACCATGCACGCACCCATTAAAGCCACAAATTTTGAGCTTAAGTCATGGCTAATTCAAATAGTGAGAGAGAACGCTTTCTGTTGAATGCAAGTAGAGGATCTGCATAAGCATATTAGATCGTTCCTCGAGATATGAAGAACGGTAAAGTTGAACATAATTTCTAATGATTCTATTTGCTTACGCTTTATTTCCTTTCTTGGTGTAGGATAAAGCGAAAGACTGGTCGAAGTCCTTACCATCGTAGAGCATTACAACTTGAAATCAAAAGTTTTAATGATATATGTACCCTAGTCTGCCCATACTCCGACACTAAAGCATTGTTAAGCGAAACCTCCTAACTTAAAGTAGCTTAAGGAAAACTTTTTCTTTCTTTGATTCTTTTTCAATAGTTTCTTTTGCATTTGCTTTTCTTTTTTCTATTTAGAACTCTTGAGAATTCTCATATTATTGCATTATTCTATTTATGATAATATTTGAATGGAATTGAAGAAATTTATGCTTAATTACTACTGATTCTGGATATTTTGTCAGCAAATAGATGATGGAGAATTATTCTAGAAAAAAAATTGATCGAGAAATTCTAGAGCAATACAAACACAGAGGATCCACGAAAGAATAAAAAAATTTTAATATATGAAAATAAATCTTTCAGACTTAGACTATTTCCTTAGTTGTTTTCTAGATCTGTTGCTGCATTTTGTTCAATTTCCATAGCGAAGAGCTTGAGAAAGAAGAAACTCCATTGAAGGGGGAAACAGAAGTGACGATTCTTGCAACTGTTTTCGTGGAGCAACTGAAATCTGCAGTTCTTTTAGAGACATTTATTATTGATGCATTTACCGTTTTCATTTATTTGTTTGTTATATTTTCAATATTGTAGCATGAACTAACCACTTTTAAGTTAGGATTAAGGACTCTCACAGTGGGGTGGTTTTTGAACACCTAAAAAAACAAAAGAAACTTTTGCACGAGGTACGATTCTATCTCCGGAACGACCCACTATTATTTAAATTTTGTGCTGACCATGTTATTAGGCAATGTGTGCCCATTCATAAAGTTGATAAGATCATTTTTTTAGTGTCATTCTTCATTGCATGGAGGTCACTTTGGTCCTTTTCATACCGCTGCAAAGGTATTGCAATGTGGTTTCTTTTGGCTTACTTGGTTTAAGGATTGCTACAATTGTGTTAGAACTTGAGTTAGGTGCCAACGGACATGTGACATCTCTAAACTCTATGAACTACCTTTAACTCCTATTTTAGAAGTTGAGTTGTTTGATGTATGAGGTATAGAATTTATGGGACCCTTTCCCTTTCTTCTAATGGTCATTTATATAGTCTTGTTGTTGTAGGCTATGTGTCTAATGGGGTAGAAGGGCTGCTAGGAAGAATGATGCACCAATAGTCTTGAAATTCCTGCAAAAAAAATTCACACACGCAGTTTGGCACACCATAAGTGATTATTAGTTATGGGAGATCAAACTTTTGTAACAAGATGTTTGAGTCTCTTCTGGGTTTCTTTAGCTTATCATCCTTAAACTAATGGTCAAGCTAAAATTTCAAATAGAGATATCACACAGATTCTAGATAAGACTGTGATAAAGAACCGAAACAATTGGTCCTTGAAGCTGGACAATGCTCTATGGGTTCAAAATACTCAATGGTACTTCATTGTACAGTTTGGTGTTTGGAAAGGCTTGTCACTTGCTACTAGAGTTGCAGCATCGAGCTTACTGGGCCATCAAGAAGCTAAATTTTGATCTCCAAAAGATGGGTGAGAATAGATATTGATGTAGCTCAACGAGTTAGAGGAGTTTAAGAACCAAGCTATGGGAACGTTAAGCTTTAGAAAGAACGGACCGCAAGATGCCACAATCAGCGCATACTTCAAAGGTTCCTTCTTCTAGGTCAGAAAGTGCTTTTAATTAACTCACATTTGTGTTTGTTTCCAGGAAAGCTTAAGTCTCGATGGTCGGGCCACTTCGTGAGATTAAGCATTTTTTTATGGAGTAGTTGAGCTGCAATCTGAGGATGGGTCGACTTTCAAAGTGAACAAATTGAGGGAGGAGCCAGATTACGGGGATTAGGAGCGATACTTGGAGGACATATTTTTGAATGAATCCCCATGATTTAAGGATCAGTCTAGCTAGAGACGTTAAACCAAGCGCTTCTTTGGAGGCAACCCAAGTGTTTCTTGCTTTTGTTGTGCATTCTTTGATTTAGTTAGTTGTTCTGCTCACTTTTCATGGATTTTGTTGTATCTCTCCCTTTTTTAAGGAACTCTAAGCACCATCGGTCTCAGTCCACCTACCTGTTGATTTCGTGGACCATCTCACTCTCCATGCCAGTACGTTTACTCTTTATGCTTTGTCTTCTATTTCATACATTGAAGACATGTATCATTTTAAGTTTGGGGTGGGGTGTCTTGAGGACACAATTTTATGATTTATTAAGGGGTGACAACTTCATCCCAACCATTGGGGTCGGTGTGGGCAAGATATGGTTGTGCCTTATTAGGTATCAACTACCATCAGATGTAGTAGGATACCTCTAAAAAAGTCGAGGGCCTACACTTATACCTAAAGTTAAGGTGGCTTCATGACGAGACAAAGGTTGTTCTTTACCCACTAAGAAAAGAAAAGAATGTTTTTGACTAATCAAGTATGGGTCTCAAATGTTCATATCATGAGTTGCATGAATATATGTGTTTGCATATTTGATCCCGAAAGTTGGGTCACTTACTAGGTATTTGTTAAAATACTCAACCTTTAAAAATCTTGTTTGGGTAATGGTAAATACGATCATAGTGGATGACAAGGAATGGTTTCTATGTGCCATGATCATGGCCTATTTAATTTCGCATTACGTCTAGGACGATGTCTAATTTGTTATTTTAAACTTCTATTAATTATGTGTTAAACGTTTTGCTTTCATGTTTTTATTGAGATTTGTTTTTTTTTGGGATCCCCATTTAAAGTTTGAACTCTTAATATGCCCTATAAGTATTTCTAATTGAGGTTTATCTCCTTTTACATATAATGACCTTTTAATGTGCTAAAGAATGCATGTAGTAATTGATGAAAATAAAAGACAACACCTTACCTCCAGCTCATAAATATTCCAACTCATAAATATTCTCTTATTACTGTTGGAGCATCTCAAAGCATATCTATTAGAGCATCTGTTAACTCTTAGAATAAGAGTTAAGTAAGGTGCCTTTTAAGAGCTTTATGAGTCATGAATGACCTTTTTGATACCTCTTTAAGCATGAATTATGTGGTTTATCACTTGTATTTACATTTGAATTGATGGTGATTGTGATTAAGGTAAAGTGATGAAACTTCAAAGAAAAAAATGATTGATCTGTGTTAAACTGCAAATTTTTCTGTAGAATCCCAGCTGACATAAGAAATTTCTGCTGCATTATTGAGCTAGAAGCAGGGGGCAATGATGTGGCACTTCATTAATTGAGATGACATTTGGCATGTGATTCAGCAAAAAGAACCAGTAAGAGAACTCCATTTGGATTACATTACCATTTCAGCCCTTCCTTCGTTGCCAAAGTGGATAAGATTGTGAGAGAAAAAAGATAAAAGGGAGGAAGCTCTCAATTACAGAAGAGAGCTGAATTCATTTTTCATTCCTCTATTCTTGGAGAAGAAGACAAAAAGGATTGGAGGTTGTCCAAGAAAATTTGCCTAAGAAAAAAAGGGAGAGAAGAAAGCTTGCTTTAAGGGGGAAGATACTTTTGGAAAGAAGGCTTCTCTCACTCTCTCCCTCCACATCTTTTGCCTTGTTCTTTCTTTTCTTTATTTGAAGTTTAAGTTAAACCTTATTTCATTTGTAATCATTCAGCATTCGGATTTATTTTCTTTAATCATGTTTGAGTTAATTTTAGCTAGCTGTTTTTCTCTACATTTGAGCGTGAACTAAGTACTCTAGGGCAAGGGTTAGGGATTCAATTTTGTTGAACTGTTGCAAGGTTGTACAACAGGTTTTAGCTGTCTTTTTAAGGAGTGTTAATGATTCTTACTTTGATTAATCAAGTTGTATTGGCCGGCCATCTCTAGAAATTGCATTTTAGTTTGAAATTGGAAAAGAAAGTACTAATTGACCCATTTAACACTCTCATTAGCTGAATCTATTTTAGTGGCTTTTAAGAAAGTATTTTGTTCAATTATCCTTGTGGATTGATCTTGTTTGCTACAACTTCAGGTGTACACTAGCACTTTGTGTTTGTCAACAAGTTTTTGGCGTCGTTGTCAGGGATATGTGTAACAAAATTATTTTAAAAGTGAGTTTAGGTGAATTTAGTGCTTAAAGAAACTGATGAAGCTGTTGTGGATTGCAAGTACTGTGAAAGTGCATGAATGAGTTTCTTGACTTAGAATTTTCATTGGAATTTGACCTTGAAATTGAGAGAACTCTAAGGAAAATCAAAAGAGAAAGAAAAGGAAGACCAAATCAGGAAGAAGGTCAGCAAGGCATGGCTAAGCCACCAAATCGACGAGTTATGAATCCATAACCTATAAGGCAACAACTAGCTAAGGCAGTTAATCAGGCTATTAACCTTGGAAATATAGTCCAAGTTGTTGGTGATAGAGAGAGAGCCATACAAGATTATGCGGCCCCAAGATACAATGAATTAAATCCAGTGATAGTGAGGCCTAGAATTCAAGCACAACATTTTGAACTAAAGCCTATGATGTTCCAGATGCTTTAGTCCAAAGGCCAATTTCATGGTCTACCTGCTGAAGACCCTCACGAACATCTCAAGTCCTTCTTTGAGGTGTGTGATTCGTTTGTCATCCTTGGAGTGTAAGGAGAAGCTTTGAGGTTAACTCTTTTCCCCTATTCACTTGCTATTGATGCTCTAGCTTTGTTGGGAACTTTAGTGCCAGAATCTATAACTACTTGGAATGAGATGGCAAGACAATTTTTGCTGAAGTATTTCCCTCCAAAGAAAAATGTGAAGCTAAGAGGAGACATAATCACGTTTAAGCAAGGGAATGATGAATCCTTCAGTAAAGCATGGGAGAGATTCAAGGGAATGCTCAGAAAGTGCCCTCATCATGGTTCGCCACATTCTCTTCAAATGGCAGCATTCTATCATGGACTGACTAAAGCCTCTAAGCTAGTAGTGGATGCCTCTACTAATGGAGCTTTACTGACTAAGTCCTATAATGAAGCAGTGGATATCTTAGATACAATCTCAACCAACCATAGTCATTGGTTAGATCTTAGGGGAGAAGTTGAAATTGTGGATAGGCCAAGAGGAAAATTGGAGCTAGAAACCTTGTCTGCTTTGTCAGCTCAAGTGTCTACCATGTCCAACATGCTGAAGAATCTTACCATGAGTAATGTAACTCAGAGCACAGCCACAGTGAATCAGCTCAATGCAGTATTTTGTAGCTATTGTGGAGAAAATCACTTGATAGAGCATTGTCGTACCAATCTTGCTTTAGTGTACTATATTGGGAATCATAATGCCCAAAGAAACAATTCCTTTGCTCAAACCTACAATCCTGGTTGGAGGCAGCTCCCAAATTTCAGTTGGGGAGGCCAAGGAAACATCAACCAAGGTGGGCAAGCACAACAAAAACAAAGTTTCAACCCTGGATTTGCTCCAGCAAACCAAATGAGTAGCCACCTTTTTGGTTTTCAACCATACCCCAAACAGAATCAGCCAAGGTAGCCTTTACCTAATTAGGTAATTCTTGGAACATCCCTAGAGAGTCTAATGAAAGAATACATGGTAAGGAATGATGTTGCCATGCAAAGTCAACAAACTTCAATCAAGAACTTAGAGTTGCAGATGGGTTATTAGTTAGTTACTGAATTGAAGAATAGACCATTTGGCAAGCTACCATCTGATACAGAAAACCCAAAAAGGGAAGGAAAATAGCAGGTACAAGCCATAGAACTGAGAAGTGGTAAGATGTTGAATGAGAAGCAAGTTGTGGTACAGAAGGAGTAAGATGAGAGCAATGCACAGAAAAATGTTGAAATTGACCAGAAGAGTGAAGAACAGGCAAAGATTAATGGTGAAGGTGCAGTTTCTCCAGTGAATAGAGAGACAGAAAAGCTTAAGAAAGTAGTTGTGGAAGATCTCATCATAGGCAGAGATGAGGAAGTGTTTAGCAAGAGAGTTAGGGACACTCCTATCTTTAAACCACCACCTCCTCCATTTACTCAAAGGCTGAAAAATTAGGAGAAAGAACATTAATTCAGGAAGTTTCTAGATGTGCTAAAGCAACTGCACATTAATATCCCACTGGTGGCAGCCTTAGAACAAATGTCTTCCTATGTAAAATGTCTTCCTATGTTAAGTTCTTGAAGGACATCCTTACAAAGAAGAGAAGGCTGGGAGAATATGAAATGGTTTCCCTAACTGAAGAATGCAGTGCAATATTGAAAAACAAGCTACCTCCAAAGGTAAAAGATCCTAGAACCTTTACTATTCCTATTTCAATAGGAGGAAATGAGTTGGAAAGAGCCCTTTGTGACCTTGGGGCCAGCATCAACTTGATGCCCTTGTCCATCTATAAAAAGCTGGGAATAGGAGAAGCAAGGCCAACCACGGTGTCCTTGCAATTGGGTGGTAGATATATCACTCATTTAGAGGGAAAGATAGAAGACATTTTGGTGCAAGTGGATAAATTTATCTTCCCTGCTGACTTCATCATCCTAGATTATGAGGCTGATTAAGAGGTGCCTATTATCCTTGGGCGCCCATTCATTGCAACAGGAAGAACTCTTATAGATGTGCAGAAAGAAGAACTTACTATGAGGGTTCATAATCAACAGGTAACATTTAGTGTCTTTGATGCTATGAGGTGTCCTTCAGAGTTAGAGGAATGTTCCAAAATTCAGATCATTGATGATTTAGTTTAGAAAACGTTTGAGAAAGAGTCCATTAGACAGCATAAGAATATTTTGGGGAGATTGAGTTAATTGAGACAGATACAGGGGACAGTAATATTGTAGTAGAAGATAGTGTTCATAAAATAATTAGCACTAGAAGGTTCAAATCACTGGAATTATCAGAGAGGCAGTCTACGCCAATCAAACCTTCATTAGTGGAAGCCCCTGAGCTTGAAATGAAGCCCCTACCGGATCACCTTAAATATGCTTATTTAGGGGAGGGAAACACTCTTCCCATAATTATTACTGTAGGATTGGTCAAAGAGCATGAAGAAGCTTTGCTGAAATTGTTGAAACAGCATAAGGGAGCCATGGGCTGGACGATAACAGACATTAAAGGAATAAACCCATCCTATTTCATGCATAAAATAAATTTGGAGGATGGGAACTTTAAATTAATTGAGCAGCAAAGGAGACTTAACCCAACCATGAAGGAGATAGTGAAAAAGGAGATTATAAAATGGCTTGATGTTGGAATTATCTACCCTATAGCTGATAGTAATTGGGTTAGCCCAGTTCAATGCATGCCTAAGAAGGGAGAAATTATTGTAATAGTCAATGAAGCAAATGAACTGATTTTTACCAGAACTATCACAGGTTGGAGAGTTTGTATGGACTATAGGAGACTGAACAAAGCTACAGAGAAGGACCATTTTCCATTTCCCTTCATTGATCAAATGTTGGACAGATTGGCTAGTCAAGACTTCTATTGCTTCCTTGATGGATACTCTGGATACAACCAGATAACTATAGCACCAGCTGATCAAGAAAAAACCACTTTTACATGTCCATATGGCACCTTTGCCTTTAGAAATATGACATTTGGATTGTGCAATGCACCAGCTACTTTTCAGAGGTGCATGAATACAATATTCTCAAACCTAGTAGAATCTGTGGTGGAAGTCTTCATGGATGATTTTTCAGTATTTGGGGAAGACTTAGAAACATGTTTGAACAATTTGGGCAAAGTACTGGCAAGGTGTGAGGAAACAAATTTGGTGCTTAATTGGAAAGAGTGTCACTTCATGGTAACTGAAGGTATTGTGCTTGGCCACAAGGTTTCTAAGAGAGGCCTTGAAGTGGATAGAGCCAAGGTGGAAGTAATTGAGAAAATGGACCCCCTAGCTCAGTGAAAGGAATCAAGAGTTTTTTGGGTCATGTTGGCTTCTACAAAAGGTTCATAAAGGATTTTTCAAAGATATCAAAGCCATTGTGCAGCTTGCTGGAAATGAATAGGCCATTCCATTTTGGGAAGGATTGTGAAAAAGTAATAAGAACTCTGAAAAGAGCACTCATTTCAGCACCCATTATGTGAGCCCCTAATTGGGAGCTACCTTTTGAGCTCATGTGTGATGCCAGTGACTTTGTCATAGGAGCAATGCTTGGCCAAAAGAAAGAGAAGATCATCAACCCCATCTATTATGCTAGTCGCACTCTCAATGAAGCCAAGCTCAATTATACAACAGAGAAGGAATTGCTAGCTGTGGTATTGGCATTTGAAAAGTTCAAGGCATGCTTGATAGGTACTAAGGTGGTGGTGCACATTGACCATGTTGCCCTCAAATACTTACTATCAAATAAGGATGCCAAGCCTAGGTTAATCAGATGGATATTATTGCTGCAAAAATTTGATGTAGAAATACAAGACAAGAAATGAACTAAGAATGTAATAGCTGACCATCTTTCCAGAATTGAGAAGCCACAAGACTTAATAGAGATCAAGGAGAACGTCTCTAATGAGCAATTGTTTGCCATTCAAGCAACTCCGTTAACCACAACACCATGGTTTGCAGATTTGGCCAACTACTTAGCAAGTGGAATTCAGCCCCCAGATTTGACTCCATTGGCCATGAAGAAGTTTAAACATTAGGCTAAATTCTTTTACTGTGCAGATGAAATGTTTAGAAGATGTGTTGCTGAACAAGAGGTACCATCTATTTTAGAACATTGCCACAAGTCCCCATATGGAGGTCATTTTGGAGGATAGAGAACAACAACTAAGCTATTTCAAAGTGGGTACTATTGTCCTACTGTTTACAAGGATGCCCACTTCATGAGCAAGACTTGTGATAAGTGCCAGAGGATGGGTAATATTGGAAAGAGGGATGAAATGCCTTTGAAAATGATGCTGGAAGTGGAAATTTTTTATGTTTAGAGAATAGATTTCATGGGACCATTCCTTCCTTCTTTTGGGAACCAATACATCTTGGTGGCATGTGACTATGTATCCAAATGGGTAGAAGCTGTAGCATGCCCCCACAATGATGCCAAGATAGTTTTGAGATTTCTGCATAAAATATCTTTACAAGGTTTGGGACTCCTACAATGCTTATAAGTGATGAGGGGAGCCATTTCATGAATAAGTTGCTATCCAAATTGCTACTCAAGTACAATGTCAGGCATAAGGTAGGTACTCCCTATCACCCCCAATTAAATGGCCAAGCTGAAATTTCAAATAGGGAAATCAAAAGAATCTTGGAAAAAGTGGTCAACCCCAATAGGAAAGATTGGGCAATCAAATTGGAAGACTCCTTATGGGCCTACAGAACTGCTTACAAGACTCCTTTAGGGATATCTCACTATAGGATTGTTTATAGTAAAGCTTGTCATTTGCCACTACAATTGGAACATAAGGCATATTGCGCACTCAAAGAATTAAATTTGACCACAATGTTGGAGGAGAGTTGAGAAAGCTACAACTGAATGAGCTGGATGAATTGCGTCAGTTCTCTTATGAAAATGCCAAGCTATACAAAGAGAAAACAAAAAATTGGCTGATAGAAGAATTCATCCAAAGATCTTTGAGAAAGGACAAAAGGCCCTCCTATTCAATTCAAGGCTGAAATTGTTCCCTGGGAAGCTGAAATCTAAATGGTCTGGACTATTTCTTATTGTGAAAGTGTTCCCTCATGGAGCTGTCTCATTGATGGATGAAACGGATGAGAGAGTGTTCAAGGTAAATGGTCTATGATTAAAGCATTACTATGGGGAGGACTTTAGCAGGATCATCACCTCCCAGAAATTGAGTGACCAACCTTGATGCAAGTGACTCAAGGAGGTAGTTAAGTTAATTAATTTCCTCCTTTTATTTTATTGCTTTTCTTTTACATTACTAGTTTGTTAAACAGTTAAGGTCTTAGTTTAATTTTAGGTAGTTTATTCAGTTATTTCTTGACGTTTTGTTTAAAAGAAAAACAAGAGAATAAATATCTCTTTTGCATAGGGACATAAATTGGAATGCATGTGTGAATTCTAAGTAATAGGAGTGAGAAGATCACGGGTTGGCAATAAGTGGTAGGATTATTTTTGGTGAACTTTTAATGTGTGATTAAGTGTGTAGGGGACTGATTTAATGGCAGAGACAGATTTTGGAAATCAAATCAGAAAAGACACTGCAGACTGTGAGAATCGCTGCAGCATTGAAGGCAAATTTGAGGAATCAATTCCTCCTGCTGTCGGAACTTGTACCAAAGGGGAAATTGGCAGTCAAATCTTCTCCATGCAAAGAAAACTGCTTCAACATTTTGGGGAATAGCCATTTGCTGGCAAAAAGGGAGTAAACTTCGATTTAATTTCATTTTCAAAATAGAAAATTCCCAATTCCAATTTTGAATTGCATGCAGCTGTTTCAACGAGAATCAT
Source organism: Telfairia occidentalis (assembly GCA_026257165.2). Classification (NCBI taxonomy): domain Eukaryota; kingdom Viridiplantae; phylum Streptophyta; class Magnoliopsida; order Cucurbitales; family Cucurbitaceae; genus Telfairia; species Telfairia occidentalis. The sequence continues at coordinate 2,517 of JAOANK020053477.1, read as the reverse complement.
GGAGCATAAATTATAGATTTGCCCCTAGTTCCAATCTATAAATAGAATGCATCACTCCAGGTATGCTTCGTCACCTTCAATTGAACATATTTTTTCATATCTTGTAAGCCCTCTATTGCATCTAGCCCTCTCACCTTCACGACACCAATATGGCCCAAAAAATGAAAAACCTCTTCAAAAGCCAGAAGAGTAAGAGTGTTGAACCAAGCTCCCCTCCTGTAAGCCCCCTTCTACTAGGCACACTAGATCATCGAAGGCAAAAGCTCCCTTAGAGCAAGAACTGGTGAATTTTGACTCAACTGAGCCCGCCCTAGAAGAAGAGCCACAGCAAACTGCTACAGCACCAAAAGCAAAAACCAAAAGTAAGAAATTAAAAGGTAAACATCCAGTGGTCTGTGAACAAGAAGATATTGATCAAATTGAGAAGTTTGTAACTCATGGAGCACAAGAAAAGTATGAACAGCTAAGGAAAAGGAAACTTTTGATGAAGATGACCTTTGAAATGCCTCTTCAGGACCTACCACCAGCTATTTCCTCAATAATAGTGCAGCATAATTGGAACACTTTCAGTTCAAAACCAGGCCATGTTTACCTTGAGCTGGTAAGGGAATTTTATGCAAACATTGATGAGAAGGAAGGATTCCAACTGGTGGTGAGGGGAAAGGTAATTGAGTGGTCTCCAGAGACTGTCAATGCACTTTACAACCTACCTAACCTACCAAGGGCGCCATGTAATTATCTGGTGAAAGATATTGATGAAGTGCAGCTAAGTATTGGCCTGCGAAAGGTAGACATGGAAGGAGCCCAATGGTGCATATCTAAAGAAGGTAAGAAAACACTTCTAGGAGCCCACCTAAAATCAACAGCTAGCGTATGGCTTTATTTTGTCAAGCATAGAATCCTCCCAACTACACATGATTTCAGTGTTTCAGCTAAGAGGATCACCTTGATTTATGTCATTATACAAGGGATGGGGATAGATGTAGGTCAATTCATATCCCTGAAGATATTTGGCAGTTCAAGAAAAAACATTGGGAAGCTGCTTTTCCCAAGCACCATCACAGCCCTATGCCTTAAAGCTGAAGTACCTTTCAGAGAGTATGAAGGGCCTTGGGAGGAGAAAAGAGGGTATAGACCATGTGGGGATTACAAGGTTGACAAGAGAGGAAGGTAGAAGACGATGCACAAATGTACTGACTGGTATGAATACACTAATGGATCAACAAGATACAATGCTGCAGCGAATGAGCCACAATGAATCTCAACATCATACTTAATAGGACTATGCACAAAATAGAGATAGAGTCATTCGAAGGGCCCTGCAAGCCAACTTCTAGCATCCTTATCCTTCATTCCCTCGCTTCCCTAATGAGGTGTTAACCACTTGGACTCCTGCTGAGAATCAAAATGAGGACAATGTTGATTAAGGGAGGGTCCTGCTCCTTAGATGTTTTGTGTCTCTCTTTATTGCTTTCCTGTACTTGTGTTGTGGTTTGGGTGTTTGTTGTGTGTAAGGCCTTTGGTGAATGCCACTGCTTTTCTTTTGTTGTGTTGTTCTTTTCTGCTTTATGTCATTTTTTCCTTCTTGATGTATGTCATAGCTCTTTATCTCTTTCTCTATTGTTTTGTCTGTCTTCAGGATTTGTTAAAAACCCTACCCCTTATCATTATGTACTGTTACCCCTATTTTTCAATGAATAATTATGTTGTTGTTTCCCTCTAAATCTTACCACACTGATCTCTGTTGGAGCAAGTTGTTTGGTTGAGTTGGCTAGTGTTTTTAGGCATGATTCCCTTAACCCAAGCCACCCAACCTTGTTAATTCAAAATGTTCTTTCTGTTGTGCGATTAGCTCTAGTAAAGACTTATAGAACATCTATGAAGGATGTATCGACATACATATACAGCGGAATAGGATCATATGTACTCTAATTAGCTCAAATTAAAGGATAAAATCATGCTTAAAAGAAGGGAAAACAGAGAAAGAGTAAACTCAGCTTTGTAGCTCAATCTCTCCCTCTATCTCCGGCTGAAATGATCACGAACAAGTCTCGGACCACCAGTGTCTTCTAAGCTATTCTCCAGCCACGGAACGGGATGGTGGGATCCCTTGATTGGTGAATTAGGGAGGAGAAGAGGTGAATGCTTGGTTAATGTTCAACACATGAACACCAAGGTTTGGGAGCAAAAATGATCACTTCATTAACCTTCTTTGTGCACGAATTTGGCTCCATTTTATAGAGAAAATCATGCACAACTACCTGATCACACAATGACACTTTAATGGGTGATGTAGCAAGCAAGGGGAAGGTGGCAAACCATGGAGAAAGAAATGAAAAGAAAATGGAATATCACCATTTTCCATTTTTCTTAATTTTTCATTTTTCCTCTTTTTTAATTTAATTTTAATTTTCTAATTTTAATTTCATAAATTAAAAAAAAATCAAAACATTATTAATTTAAATTAAAACAATTTTTATTTTTATTTTATTATTTTATTATCAATTAATAAAATAA
>JAOANK020053476.1:0-33513 GCA_026257165.2 Telfairia occidentalis | reverse complement strand
GGAGTTCATAGTTAGCTCAGGATTGAGATCAAGTTACCTAGGTCATTAGGTTGAAATGAGTCAGTGTTTTCAGTGATTTGCGTTAAACTGAAACAATGACTATTTTGTGGTCCTACTCTTATGCAATCTCATCGCATAGAACGCCCCCACTCGCACGTCTCCACATGAACGATTCAGGATCACATCATTTGTATCATATACAAAGTGGGCCGCGTTCCATAATGTCCCTAAGAAAAGGTACCCAGCCTAATCCATATACTACAGACCATTTTGGCTATTTACTTATACTTGATTCACTTTTATGTCTCCACATATAGCCTAAGTATTCATATAATAGCCACGAGTTCTTTAGTTATAGGATTTATAGAGTTATAAATGATTCAATAACAACCATACTAGATAACTTCAATAACAACTTTATTAATAATAGAATGTGTTTACAAGCCATTCGAGTTTTAGGACAGACACACCCAACACATACATCATCTAACCTAAGCCCTTACGGATCCATAAGTAAAGTTACTTACCTCGAGCGAGTCCTATAAGTTTCCTAAAGAACCGATAAAAGCACCATTGGTCAACCTAAGCTCAAACACAAAATTCACTTAGAAACTTATCCTAAAACTACTTTTTAACGCATTCCGAGGCTACATACAGGGACAAAACATTAAGAGGAGCTTAGTGTTTAGGAAAAATCAGCGCACGCGCCGCTGGACGCGCCTCCACGCACCACCACACGCGTCGCAGCTGCTGAATTCTAATACACGCGCCCTCAATCTTGAAACTTCAGGTCACTATGGTTCCAATGCCACTGTCCACGCTCCAATCTGAGGTCTCAAGCTTCCACACGCGCCGCCCAAAGTTGGCGAGTATGACTCACGTCCCGGCTACTTCTTTAGGCACGTGACGGCTCTCCGTAGCTCCGATTGATGTTCCATTTTCACCAATGTGTAGATCTGGTTCTCAGGGTCCTTTTCCACCTTTCGTTGCACTAAAAAATGAACTTTTTGGCCAAAAAAAGGAGAAAAAAGGAGGAAAAATGGGATTAGTTCGATACAGAACAAAACCCCAAAAAAACGTACATGCAACGTTCTTACCTTCCAGAATTGAGGTTCCCCACTTATCTTAGCTGCCCACTGCTAGAAATCAAGAAAAATGACTTGATTTGCACAGAAAACGGTGAGAAACAACTCCAAAACACGAGAATATACTTAATAAAACGTTTTCTTGGCGATCCCGAGCACCCAACCAGATCTAGACCGTTGCGTTCTGGATTCGATTCTGCTGGACAGTGTGGCCAAGGGATTGGAAAATTGAGAGGAGGAGGGGAAGAATCGAGAGTGGGAGAGGAGAGGGAAAAGAATCGATCTTTTTTTTCCCCTTTCTTTTTCCTTCTTTCGTTTGGGCAAAACAAAACTGAGGGAGGGTTAGGGCCTAACTTTTCCTTATATAGGATACACTTGTGAACCCTAACCCTAATTCTTTTTGGCTTAATTATAAAAATGCCATTAAGCCCAATATATATATATATATATATTATTATTATTATTTTTTTAATTTTATGGGATGTTACACAGTTTTATGCTATCCATTTTTCACCTATTGTATATGATTTGTCTGCAAGCTATTTTCAAACCTTTGTGAAGCAGTTAGTGAAAGAAATGGAAGACAAAATGCTAAAAGAGAAAGAGGGCTTAGAAGGATAAAAGGATGGAACAGACAAACAAGATGAAGGACGTAAATTAAGTATTTTGAATTTTTTTTTTTTGAAGTGAAGAAAAATCAAGAATTTTTTTTTAAAATGTTGTCTTTAGTGCTGGAACAACTTCTACCAAAGACTAACGTTGAAAAAGAATCACAAGAATCACTTCACCCAAATAAACCTCCAACTGTTAATCTGGAACAACTCGAGAAAGATGTCAATGTTAAAGAAATCATTGAGTATGCAACAAAATATATACAACAAAAGGAGAAAGAGGTAGGTCATTTAAATTCTATTAAACTATTTAAATTTTAGTGGTATATCAATTCTAAAATTCTATTTGGTTTTACACTAATATACATTCCAATTAGGTATATCATTAATATCTATGACCTACTTGATTTCAGATATATCAGTAATAAATTTTATATTATTGATATACCTAATATTAAGTATACCAAAATTAATGAAACTGATATACTTTATATTATATATATCAAAATTGTATTACTGAAATATTTTTATTTGAATCTAAGAATGAGGAAGCAGAAGAAGGAAGAGAAGAAGCTGAAGAAGAAGGGAAAGAGAAAGAAGACGAAGAAAAGGAAGAAGATGATGAAAGGAGTGTAAGTGAAGGGAAAGAATATTTATCTTTTGGAAGAATATTGTATTTACACTAGTTTAAATTTCAAATTCAGAAACTTAAGCTTTTCAATTTTGTTGGTATTTAAATTCAGTATTTCAATTAAGTAAACTCTTGAACAAGATTAGTAATTTATTTCAGTTATGTTATACATGTTTCATTTGAGTTCTTTATTGTTTTACGTGTAGTATACTTCTTAAATTCATATTATTATAAATGTTGATATACTACTGATCTATATCGCGTAGGACTGATACACTACTGATACCATATTATTACAATTCTTATATATTACTGATACACTTTTGATATACTATTATTACAAATCTAGTACCCTTCCAATTACACTTTTGGTACACTTTTGATATCATTGTTTCTTTTTTTTTATTATTATTGATGATACAGATGGATGAAGAGAAACAAACGAAAAAGTTCCATAATGGAAACAAAATGCTTGTAAAACTATGTTCTTTATTATACATATTTGATATACTTCATTATCATTTCTCAAACAAAACTTAGAATTTGTAATCTATTACTTTTTTGAGGTTGCTTAAAGAAAAATGACAATAAGAAATTTAAAAGCTAAAATAGATGCAAACAAGGCTGAAGTAGATCATGTGCGTCCAAAAAGGCAGTTGAAACCAACTTCAAAAGCCTTATCATTGCAAAAAGACACAACAAAACATGGAAAAAAGATCTATTCAAAGAAGTCAAGACAATCTCTGTGCAAGAAGGATGATATTGATAAACCTACTTTCAGTTTAGGTTTACATCAAAATGAATGAACATATAACTTTGTTGAAACTTTGTTGTTGAAACTTACGTTTGTGTTATACTTTAAATTTCGTTGAACTTAACTTCATTTTGTAGGAACTTTGAAACTTTTGGGCTTCAAACTTTATATCATGTTGTTAGGCTTCTAATTTTGTACGAACTTGAACTTTGTGGACTTGTTGATTATCTAAAACATGCAAATATGATATATTATCATTGATATACTGCTGTGTGACTTATATGAACTTGTTGATTATCAAGTTTATTATGACCTAGTTTCAATTATGAACTTGTTTATTATCTGAATCAATAATAAACTTTGTTATTGATTTTGTATCGCAAGACTGTTGTGACTTATATGGCTAATATACTTATAGATGTAAATAACATTTACTAATATACGTGCATGATTAATATGATATATTGAATATGAAGTTAATTGTTAGTTTGATACTGATATAAGATTGATATGTTTCAAGTTAGGTCTATTATTAGTATAGTATATCAAATAAAATTGTACAAAAAGTAATACGTTTTCTTCCACAAGTTGGTAGAATAATATCAAACAAAAACAAAAAACATCAGGAAGAAATAATGAAGTCTATCATTCATATTTCTATATTCATTTAAACAACAATATCTTTAAAAAAGAATAGCAAATCTATCATTATATACCCAGTTAGTCATTAAACACTATTTTCCAAAAGTTGATATACGAACTACATGCCAATTAATAACTAGTCTATCATTAATATACCAATCACCACTGTTCAACAAGAGAAACTTTACATGTTCTTCGATTATGACCAAGACGTTGCATCGATCACATTTCGTGTGTTACATCACTTCACCGATTGAGGGTATCCTTTGTTTTCAAGGTCTTCCTACTTGGCCTTTAACAATTGGAGGTAAAACATTAACATCAACCTCTATTAAACTCCAATCACAATAGTTACCAACAGGACGAACTGAACCATTATAAGTTTTTGATTATGTACTAAAGAAATAGTAAGTTAAAATATATGATTAAGGATTCTAATTAAGACCATGCATAAGAGCAAGTGCCTGAGAACATGAAATTTTGTCCATATCCCAAACATGATTGCTACAACTTCTAGAATCCAACTTTATCAAAAATTCATTACCCCCATCAAGTACTTGATGTTCAAAATCATTATAGAGTTAACCTGAAAAAAGAATAAGAATGGAAATAGACCCTACTGATATACCTATATTATTAATATACCAAATCATGGATATACTTTATATTAGGTATATCACTTGCATAATATATTAATGATATACCTAATCTAAAGTATATCATTTATAAATATATAAAGTTTATAAAGCAGTAATAAAACATCTTATATTGAAGCTTTGAGATTTATCAAATTGCTTTCGCATCTCAAATTCTTAGCCTAATAACAGAAAGTACTCTTCATAAAACATGCTAATTTACTTCTATCATAAACCACCTTTGAAGTAATTATCTAATGACATCTAACAATGACGCACCAGGTAAGTCTCTAGACTATTTCAAAATTGAATTCAAGCTCTCAGAAATATTTGTGGTCATCTCTGATATCTTCTTATCTAGAGTATGCACTAGCCCATTTTTGAAAACCCACTTTCCAAAGATGTTCTCTTATATGAGAATATATAGACTCCATCCATCTCATATACAACTCAAAGTTAGCAACTGTATAAGCCTTTGCACAATTATAAAATAATTTATCAATCAAAGAATCTCTAAATGACACCTTGAAATACTTCAAAAGATGGTGAGTACAATAACAAATCCCTTTAACAATTTTGTAGATGGAAAAACATCTAGAACACCTTTTGGAATGCTTAAATGTCTATTGAAAATAATAACAAATCTCTCTCGATTCCCATTACAATTCTTTATATTCTCAAAAAACCACTTTCACGATGCATAATCTGAATCTACAATACTAAACCCAACACAGAAAATTTGATTGTTACCATCAACTGTTGATGTAGTCAACAATGTTCCAACATATTTACACTTTAAGAACGTTCCATCAACAGATATATTTGGTCTACAATTTCTTCAACCCTCAATAGACCAATGGACATGAAACAATATTTAAAATGTTCATTTTTATCAACTTCACAAGTAGTGAATGTGCCTACATTCAGAATGGAAACAACAGAATTTTTGGTATATCAACATAATTCAAAAGAATGTTACTGATATATCACTATTTAATTCATCATTTATATACTATATTAATTAAACAAAATGATATATCAAAAGTATATCAATAAAGTAAACAAATTTAAATTCATTTCTTTTAGCTTTAAAAAAACTTGAAGATCAAAGAATAAGAATCATCAGCATCTCCTTTCAATAACTTAATAATAGCTTCTTTTGCTCTATAGGATTTAAAATAACTGACACCCAGCCCACAATTTGCCCGCATATGATGTATAATATCTTTTAGAGCAGAAAGATTAAAAGAACTAAATCTAAATTTTTTAACCATACATTGACTAACTAACAAATGATGAGGAAGCTTGTTTATCTGAAGATTGAATAATATTCATGGAACAATTATGGATAGCAACATACTTTCTAAGTATCCATATATCACTACCCCTATAACGAGAAGCTATGATAGACCATTGACAACCTTTTTGAGTACATTCAAACTCAACTGATACTGAATTTGACCTCAAAGTCTTAAACTCAAAATTATTCTTTACAGACATAAAATGGAAAGCCCTTAATAGAATTTCCTTACTTGCAAATACATCTTTCTTCACAAAATCGTATGCAGAAGATATACCAGAAATATCAACAACATGATAATTTTCAACTGACTTTCAATAACAGTAAGTGAAGAACAAGAAAACTAATTTGTCACTCTCACAATCAGCAACTCTAGAAGAGCCTTCCAAAAGTATATGATTAACACGAGCAACTAAAGGATATCTCGTCTTTTGATCCTTAACTAAAATAAGAAACCAGGCAACATCTTTATCTTCAAGAATCTCAACGACGTTTCGAATATGATCACTAGATAAATCCAATAAAATAAAAAACTGAATAAAAGTATTAGATGCATCAAATTCAATTTCCTTCAATATCAAATCTACAAAACTTTCAAAAATTATCGCTTCATCAACCAAAACTCCACTAGTTTTGTAATTTACATAGCAACGTTTATGGTACCATTGACCACTATGAAAAACAACTATGACAATCTTACTCATAACTAAAAAAAATTGCAAAAATAAAAAAAACAAATCAGTTACTAATATACAATATAGGCAAAGCTAATATACTTGGTCAAAACTACAATAGCATATATCAAAGCATATTAGTACAACTGATAAACAAAGTAAAATTGATATATTTAAAAAAAAAAAATAACTGATATACTTTACTGAAGTTACGATTGATAAACCAAATTTACAGTATATTAATGATATAATTTATAGTTCATGTATAAATAATCTAACAAACAATAATATCTTGTAAAAACTGGTATATTAGTTATTACAAAATGAACAAAGAAGAAAAGAAAAAAGAATATGAAAGTTACAAAACGATCATCAATAAGCAAGAAAGAATATAACCAGATAAAATAGAAAAAAATGACAACTCCAATATAAAGAACGAAAACCAAAAAACACAAGAAATCGAGGAAATAAAGAATTAACGATCGAAAGACAAAGGAAATAAACTAAGAAAATCAGACAAAGACATAATGATCAAAGAACTAAAGAATTGGACAATTTGGAATAATAAAAAATCGGCTCATTCAACAAAATTACCCAAGCAATCCAACAAATTAGAGAAAACAAAGAACCAACCAGAGCGATCGAACAAATTGGAGAAATAGTAAAACTAACCCAAGCAATTGATGGATTGGAGGAAAATCAACGTAACAGATCGCACTAACAAATTGAATAAAAGATGGAAGATCAAGTGATCGATCGATAGGAATCATGCAAATTAAGAGAAGAAATTTTTCGATCATACCAGAGAAAATCACCAAGAAAGGAGGAAATAACGGGGAAGAAAGAAAGATTTTCTGAAAAGGGTAAAATTGGAATTAAAAAAGTGAAAATTTTTATTTCTAATTTTTGCCATATATGCAAAATCAATAAGCACATGCTATTTTTCCAAATATACCAAAAACATTTTCTACCAAAAACAAATCCCCTTGAATTTTTGGTTATTTATTTTCTTAAATCAATTTTCTTAATAAATTTCGATCCTGAATTTCGAATGAAATTTTGAGTTTCCTTCTTTTTATTGTGATTTTGAACTAAATAAAATATTTTTTCTATTATTGATTTTATTTTTTTAATTTTCTTGGTTTGAATTGGCTATAAATAAGGGACCAAGATTCATTTATTTGGAGACCAACACTGATATCGACCAACAATGCATTACCACACGTGCACAGGTCAATCGTAGTAATAAAACAGTCAAAGAGACCAAATATCATCCTCTAAAGATCGAGATTTCAATTCTTTTTCTCATTGAATAATGCTTTCAAATTTATTTAGGGATTCAACTAACATGCAATGAGTTCTAATATAAAAGTATGCTAAGGGGCACGTAGTCGATGGAAATTCATAAAACAACATAGTTCTAGGGTATTGCCGTTGTAAACGGGGAAATTAACTATTTAATTCCATTAAAGAGATACATTTATTTGCCTATTTTCTAAGTCCAGGATTTATAAACTCGAGGTTCACCTCCCGGCGTCCACCGACCCTCACTAATAACTCCTTATTTGATGTCTCACAATAAGAAATTGGCATAAACATAACCCATCACAGACCTCAGACGCTTCCCTATCACTTTCGTGCAAAGAAAAGCAAATTTCTAAACTCCTATGTCTAATTTACGACTCTTTCTTTCGAACAAAGCAGTAAATACAACATGCTTTATATTTATTGGCCTAATAAATGAAGTAAATAGTTATGGAATTTAGAAGAAAAGAATAAATAAATGCATTCAAGAGTTAAATAGTGTAATTAATCATCTATAAACCAACCAATACCCTAAAACTAATTAGTTTTGCTACAAAACATCTCAAAAAAATAATTTCAAACAACTCATTATAGTAGTTTTACAGAAAATAAAACAGAAGAAAGGAAACACTCGGGTTGATTCTTTTCTGTTTCCAGCTTCAAACCGACTCTTGTGCTCTTGATCTTCACCCCTGACCACTAAGAAAATCTCCAATCAACTCCAGCACTAAAGCCCGAGGTAAAACAACACTATTCCTCAAGTTTCAGACCAAAATGACCCCAAAATCGCTCTCCAAAATGTTCTCTCCCGTAACTTAAAAGAAAAACCTACTTATATATGGCTATCGGTAGCGTCGAGACACTTGGGGTAGCATCTCGATGCTACCCCAAAATTGGCTTCAAAGTGCGCACGAGAGCGAAAGTGAAATGGTGCTCAAATGACGTAGCACCGAGACGCTAGGTATAAAAGTGGCAGACGCGTGCCTGAATGTCTAGCAACTTATGGTGTCGAGACACCCGAGCATGGTTTCTCGACGTTGGTCCTTCAAGCTCTTTGATCGCAATTTTTTCTTGAAGTTTTGGGCATCTCAATGCCCTAATCCAGCGTTGAGACATTGTGCTCTCGGGTTCAGGCTGTTTTTGGCTCTATTCCTTCGTTCCTTAGTCGAATTTGCTCTTTTTTTGCTCGTTTTTCAATCCAAACAACACAAGATTCATATTTTTATCTCAAAATGCACAAATAAAGGCATTGAAGTACACTTGAAAGTATACAAAACCACTAAATTTTAGGCTATAAAATAGCACTTTTGTTGTGCTATCAAACACACTAACCAAAAGACTTAAAAAAAAAACTCAAGAGAAAGCCAACTTTTTTCCCCTATCTCCCTCGTTTTTTCCCTCTTTTTCTCCCTAATTTTTTTTGTTCTCTTCCTCCTCCCTCATTTTTCCTTTCAAAAATACACCAAAAGCCTTTTTTTCAACACTTCTTTCTTCCACCATTTTTTTCTCTATCACACCACCATCTTTATTTATCTCTCCCTTTGGACTTGCTCTCGTTTGGCAGAATCAGAATCCAAACGTTCATAACCATTTTTTAATCATGAGTTTCACTTATTACCAAGTAGACTTTTAAAGTATATCCACAGATGAGAACAAGAGTGTAGTTGAGGGGGGTTGTTGGGTGGCAACTGCCACAAAGACTGTGGTGGATGCGAAGCTCACCACTTCTGAGAAGAAGGTTGAGTTCTTGAGATGAGACCTCGAACCATCGCGCTTAGCTTACTAAGCTCCCCAACGGGAGTTATGAGGTTGCAGAAGAAGGACTGAAAGCTGCTGAGACTTCAACCACTCTAGTGGAGAAAGGGAAAAAGGCTGCAAAGGAGAAGCTGGCCGGAGCCGAACTCACCTTATAAGATCCTCAACTTTTAACTACGATCATCGAGGAACACTAGATGACCTGAGAGATCCTTAAAGAATGGGCAATGAACAGTCTTAACTATGCCATTGAGAAAGCAGAGGAGCAGTTCCTTAGGCCAGACAACAAGGCGATTAGAGAAGCCTATGAAGCTAACTGAGAGACTCTCGTCATTGCTCAGGATGAAGCCATGGATGAAGTTCCTCCTCCTCCAACAACTTCTTTGGACGAGATTCCTTCACCCCTTGTCGAACTGCCTCATAAGGATGACGATCTAGAGCAACTTGGAAAAATTCTCGTTAGTTAGGTGGGTCTAAGTTCACCAGGGATTTTTTGTATTCTCTTTTGTAGTGGTTTGTAAACGCTTGATTTTCCTTTCGTTGTTCAAAAGTAATGAAGGCGTATTTAGCTCTCCTCATACTCACGTACATTTTTTTCTTCTTCGATCCTATGTGTTCGACTTGAGGTTCTACTTCATGCTCGTTGCACCTAACAAAGCTGATGAACTAAACATCAATCTTATCTTTTCACTGAAACATCATTTGAACGTGCAAGATTCGAGGCGATTCTTAGCAATTCATAACGTTTGGTTCTCGAAGCGTTGCCCCTTTTCAAGGAGGCTGGCAAAGCTTATAAAAAAGGTGTTTCCTCCCCTCTTGTCTTCATTCTACCTTACTAAATGATTTACCTTCTCTAACTCTTTGAATGTCTAAATGAAAGAGTAGTGTTGGGACCTCATTCTAGCCTATACGAGAGGGTAGTGTTGGGACCTCATCTTAGCCTGAACAAGAGTGTCCTTTTAGATCGCTTCTTGATCGTATGGCGGCAATGGCTAAGAACGAAGTCTTACAGGCTGACGTAATGGCTTGTATGGACTGAGAAGAAGCAGTATATCAACGTCATCTGCTACCCACAGGGTGGTTCAGGCTCAGTTAGCCAAGGAGATTTGGTTGGCTGAAAAATGAAATTTTGAGCTTTACCTCCAACTCCACATGACTGAGGTTGACTTCAAGATTGCTCATGAGAAGAAGTTCATGGCCCACATGATGAAGGCAGGACCAAAAGGCTCAAAAGCTGTGATAGCGCCTAAAACTACCAAGGTTCAGGCTATGGTCATCGAGGTAGAGGTGAGAGCTGCCAAAATGATGGAGATGAGAGCAGCACAGGTCGAGGAAGAGCAAAGCCATCCTTGCTTTGGATCATGGCTAACTAGCTGAATGGCATATCCTCCCAATGGTGGAGCCCCAACTGAGGATCCTAGTTTTCAATCTAAATGGCACACTTTCTGAAACTTCACTATTGTTGTTGGCGCTGTGGTGGTCTAGATGGTGGTGGTGGAGGCTGTGGAAGAGGTTGTTCTTAGTGATCACATTGAGCCTCCTTCCATAGTCTTCCTATCATTTTCATCTCTACCAGTTGTAGTTTTAATCTTAATTTGGTTTGTAGAAGCCTCTAGAGCTGAACTGAATTGTCAATAAAGTTTATTATTCGCTTAATCTTCTCTATTTTGTTCATTTACTTTTCGTGCTCATTTTTGCTAAATTTGCCTCACCTCACCTCACTTCACCTCGAAAAATAACTTGGAGAATTAATACTTGAGAAACTTGGAGAACTAATACTTGAGAACCTTGGTTAAGATCGAACTTAAGATAACACTTAAAATAAATCATTAAGACATAACATAACACTTAACATAACGCATTAAGACATAACAAAAAAGTGTTAGACATTTGGAGAGTATATATGGTGGGCTCCCCATTTGAGAGGACTTCAATTAAGACCAAGGTTTTGCTTGAATTCAATGCGCTTTATTCATTTAGTGGGAAAGTGGGAGGAGGTCCTCATTATGAAAGAACATCCAAATACAAGAGATAGCCTAGGGAAAGTAAAGCTTTAGATGCCCGGCATTCCATGGATGAGGTAGTACGTTTTGATCTATATCTACTAGTACGTAAGCACCTAGTCCTTTGATTTCCTTCACCTCGTAAGGACCTTCCCAAGAGTTGTCTAGAAAACCCACTTTTTTTAATGTGCAGTGGAGGACGAGATCCGCTAATTGGAACTTCTTGATTTTAACACAAGTGTTGTCATATCTCGTCACCCATAGCTTATATTCAACGTTGTAGAGCTACGAGTTCTCCCTGAGTTCATCTAGTAGGTCAAACTGCATGAACAAGCGTTGGTCATTAGGTTTTTCATTGAAGGCTTCCATGCATGGGGTTGAAAGCCCGATCTCCATAGGAATAACAACCTCCGATTTGAAGGTAAGGGAGAATGGTGTTTTGTTTGTTGATATGTGTGGGATGGTATGGTAGGACTAAAAAACGGTTGGAAGCTCCTCGGTTCATCTGCTCTTTAGAGGTTCAAGGTGAGTTTTCAACCCAGGCTTGATGATTTTATTGATGGCCTCAACCTGACCATTTGCTTGTGGTGAGCTGAATTTGAGGTAAAGTGTTTGATGCTTGAGTCATCCCAAAATGTCCTAAACTTCAGATTGTCGAACTGCTTGTTGTGGTCCGAGATATGGGCATAGGGGATACCAAAGTGGCAAATTATGTTTTGTCATATTGAGCTAGTGACTGCTGTGTAGTGATAGTAGCTAGAGGCTCAGTTTCTGCCCACTTGGTGAAGTAATCTACTGCCATCACTGCAAACTTGGTTGACCTTTTCTAGTGGACAGTGGGCTAATGAGGTTGATTCTTCATTGAGTGAATGACCACGGCCCATCAAGGGCATTAAGAGCTCTTGTGGCTACCAAATTTAGGTAGAGATACGCAAGCATCTATGGTGTCTTCAGGTAAAAGCCTTGGCATTGGCCATTAAGGTTGGCCAATAATAGCCTTGTCTGAGCCTTGTCTGAGCACGTTGGTAGCCAAGAACTAGGCTCATGAGTGATTTCCACATATCCCTTCATGTATTTTACGAAGGACATAATTTGCCTCGAAAAGATCAAGACATCTCAGTAAAAGCAAGGAATAGCCTCTTTTATATAGGACGCCATCCTTGACCAAATATTGAGCTGCCCTTCTAATTAACTTTTGAGTTTCGTGTCTTTCGGTTGAGGTTCGTCCCCTACAAAAAGTCTCAAATTGGATCTATCTAGCAGGCGACCGTACATCTATGTCAGCCACAATTACCTTGCCTGCGGTAGGTTTTTATAAGATCTCGATGGGGACTGTTCGTGCTAGCTCGACCTCATAGGATGATGTGAGCTTGGCTAAGGCATCTGCATTGAAGTTTGACCTAGGGATCTGCTGGATATTGAACTTCGTAAGTTTGGACAATAACTCATAGGCCTTGGCTAAGTATCCTACCATCCGATCATCTCAAGCATGATATTTTGAAGTAACATGGTTAACAATCAGCTGTGAGTCGTTTATGATGGAGAGTTGTGTGTCACCTAAGGCTAGTGCCAACCTTTGACTTGCTAGCCGTGCCTCGTATTCCACCTCATTGCTAGAGGCATGATAGTTAAACCAAGGTGTATATTCATAACGAGACTCGTCTGAGGTGATCAAGAAAATACCAACCCCACTACCCTTCTAGTTTGAAGTTTCGTCAACATGGAGTGACCATTGTCCCTCTAGTAGGTTGGTTGTCGTGGGTGTCAGCTCAGCTATGAAGTCAGCCACTACCTTGCCCTTTATGGTAGTGAGTGATTTGAACTTGATGTCATATTCGCTCAGCTCGATCGTGCATTTCATTAACGTGTTAGAAATCTCTAATTTTTGGATAAATTTGTTTCAAAGGAAAGCTCGTAAGAACTATCACCTGGTGACCTTGAAAGTATGGATGGAGTCTTTGGGTTGAGATGACGAGTGCAAGAGTGAGCTTCTCTAGGCTGGGGTATCGGGTTTCAGCCTCCATCATTGCCTTACTTGTATAGTAAATGGGGGATTGCCTACCCTGCTCTTCCTCTAGCAGGACTGAACTAACATACGTTACAAATACAACTAAGTAGATGAGGGAGTCATCTCCTAGGATTGGCTTTTCAAGGAGTGGCGCTGACATGAGGTACTCCTTCAATTCTGAAAAGTTGCTTCTGTAGGGAATTTACCCAGATTTGATTCGGAACCCGATTTAGTGGAAGTCGGCACACTGATTAGAAAACGCAGATTGTAATGGTGACTTTTGATTAAAAGGATTTTTTTTCGTAAAAATAAGTTTCAAATCATACCTTTGGGATGTCACAAAGGCGACAAATTGTAGGAGGTATTCCACATGATCTTCCCAGCTATCGTCAATTTACTACGAATCAATGAGTGGGCACCTTTGGAAGACCTCAGAAGAAAACTGATTTTCTTCATTAGTGGCTTTTGGGAGGAGAGGGGGACAATGACTAAGTTAGGGTTTGACTGTAAGCTTCTTTATACAGGGCCAAAACCCTAAGGGTTTTTTAATTCTCTAATTTAATTATGAAAATTAAAAACTCTTTCTAATTTCCATAATTAATTATTCAGCTCCCATCTCACGGGTTTGAGTTCATGGACTCTTCCATGAACCCTAACATTAATTCATGCCCCATCGGATTTCCAAAACCGAATGGGCTCATTTCCTTTGTAGTTGGGCGTAAAGTTGCTCCAACTATCCAATTAATAATAAATATAATTTATTATCAATAGACAAATTAAATTATCCCAATTTGTAATTAATTACTAATAAATCTAGTTTATTATTATATCTAAATTAAATAATTTAATTAAATAATTAAATAATCTATATTATTTAATTTTCTCCCAATTAAGTGTTTGTTGCAGAGGTAACGAGTGAACAAGGGGACCTTATGAACCTACAGCTTTGTGCTCTAATGATTAAGATTAGTTAGTCAAACTGTTCAACTAACCAACCCCACAATTAACCCAATGTAACCCCACTATAGATCTGAGGTTGCACTCTCACACTGTAGATGAGTTATGTCCACGAATATAACCATAACAACTCATCTGATCCTTCATAAAGTGACTCATGTTCCAGTTGGGTGAAATTATCGTTGTGCCCCAGCCCCACCTCTTGATCCTTAAGTATTACTGGTTCTCTAATAGATAGCTTTCTATGATGATCTCATCATGGGAAATTCTTCTTGAAGTATCAAGAAGGCAAGTTCCATGTTATCAAAGTCTCAAACCAACACATTAAGGGAATCACTTGTATACACACTCAATATGGAGAAGTGCACACTTTGCACTTTCGCTATTGAGGGGCTGTAAATTCCATCTTGTGTAGAAATATTCCCAGCTCCCAAATTAAATGTGTGCCCAAGACACTAGGTTTATTGAGCAAACAAATAAATTACTCTCACCACACTGCTCAAAGAACACACCTGCATAGGCAAGAGTTTATAACACACTCGAGATTCAGATTAAATGACCTATGATCATCCTAACTATGTGTTTGCATTTTCTTTAACGATCTTTCAAGAAAGATGCAGAACACATCACAGTCTATTCTTATACAATCTCATTGCATATAATACCTCCACTCATATGTCACCACATGAACGATTTGAATAAGGCCATTTGTAACATTTACAAAGTAGATAGTATCAACAGTGTACTAGAATAAGGTTCCAACCCTATCCATGTACTATAGACCATTTAAGCCATTACTCTTAAACTTGATTCTCTCGTATGTCTGATACATGCCAAGTATAAGAACACATCTGATGGCTTAGAAGCGGTTAAACATCGAATGTCACTAAAATTGACAAAATGCACAAATAATATCTAAGTCTATCTTATTTACATCTTTATAGTTTACATGACGTCATGAGCTTACGACATAAATCCCAACAATCTCCCACTTGCACTAAAGCGAGTGAGATATGTACCTAGGGCATCCCATACCCATACATACTCCCACTTGCCCTAGAAGAAAAATATCTCGCAATCCTAGACTCTCTTTTCTTTTAGCCATGAGAAACCTGATAACTCACCAAAAGAGAGTTATTAAGAGTTTTTCAGGCTTGATTTCATCCCTTTACATTTGAACAATTTCTAAGATTGAGTGACTCGTTTGTGATTCAGAGAGTTTCTAAGGATGCCTTACAATTATCTTTATTCCTGTATTCATTAAGGGATGGAGCAAAAGCATGGTTAACAACATTTGCTCAAGGATCCATTGCCACATGGCATGAATTGGCAGAGAGATTTCTGACTAAGTATTTCCCACCTACAAGAAATGCTAAGTTAAGAGCGAAAATTGTTTCTTTCAGGCTGTATGTGGATGAACCCTTTATTGATGCTTGGGAACGGTATAAAGAGCTCTTTAGAAAGTGTCCTCACCATGGTTTGCCTAACTGTTTTCAACTATAAACATTTTACAATGGTTAAATTTAGCTACACAGAGCATGGTAGATACTTCAGTAAACGGTGCTTTACTATCAAGAACTTATAATCAAGCATATGAAAACATGGAAAGGATATCAACCAATAACTAATTGTATGATTCAAGAACCAAGCCTAAAAGAAGACCTCAAAGAGGGACAAAAGTTGATGCACTAACATCCATTAGGGTAGACATTGCTTCTTTGACTAATATGATCAATACTCTACCTTTGGGGAATGTTACACAGGAGAATGCCACTTTGAATCAAGTTACAATAAAAGCATATGTTTTATGTGGAGAAGAACATATTTACGAATTTTGCCTTAGCAATTCAATATCAATTTGTTATATAGGTAGAAATAATCTGCATTCTAACACTTATAAACCCGGGTGGAGGAATCATTCTAATTTCTCCTGGAATTAAGAAGGAAATTATCATGAGCCTCCAGCGCAACAGGAGGGAAATTATCCACCTAGATTTGGGCAGCAGAATCAACAATTTGTATCGTAGCAGAATAGACAATTACCCTAGCAAAATTCTAGCAATTTGTTGAAAAGTCTGATGAAGATGTACATGGCTAAAAACAATGCAATTATTTAGAGCCAGCAAGCTTAATAGAGAAATTTGGAGATTCAGATTGGACAATTGGCAAGTGAGTGAAAGACTCGACCTCAAGGACAATTTCTTGCAGATACTGAAAATTCTAGGAGGGAAGGTAAAGAGTAAGTGTAGGCAGTAGAACTCAGAAGTGGAAAGCCCTTGGTTGGAACAAGTTCTTTACCGCAGCAAAAGAGTGTGACTCAAAATTCTATTGATCAGCAAGAGAGCGTGAGCAGCAGGGTGAGGATTGAAAAAGCAGTAGGAGACAGACAAAAAGCATAGGAAGTTCCTAGAGTAAAACCTGTAGAACTTCAAAAGTCTACCCTTGTTATTCCTTTCAAACCTCCACCAACTCCATATCCGCAAAGATTCAAGTAGAAAACTCCAGAAGTTCAGTTTAAGAAATTTTTAGAAGTACTTAAGCAACTTCATATAAACATACCGTTGGTAGAAGCTCTTGAAACAGTTTCTTTGTCTGAAGAGTGTAGTGCCATCCTGAAAAATAGGCTATCTCCAAAGGTTAAGGATCCTGGATCAGCACCATTCCTGTCTCCAATGGAACAAAAGAATTAGAAAGAGCCTTATGTGATCTTGGAGCTAATGTCAATCTCATACTATTATCTATCTACAAGAAATTAGAAGTGGGAGAAGCAAGACCTACCACTGTTACACTTCAACTAGCTGACAGGTCAATTACATGTCTTGAAGGTAAGATTGAAGATATTCTGGTGTAGGTTGACAAGTTCATAGTCCCGGCGGATTTTATCATTTTGGACTATGAAGCTGATAAAGACGTGCCTATAATCTTGGGAAGACGTTGCCTAGCCATATGAAGGACATCGATTGATGTTAAAAAAGGAGAGATGACCATGAGAGTTCATGACCAGGAGGTGAAGCTTAGTGTGTTTGATGCCATGAGATATCCAACCGAAATTGAGGAATGTTCTGCAATTCAATTGATGGAGGAATGTGTAGAAAATGTATTCGAAACAAAATTGCAAGGATAACAAATTCAGCAGTTTGGGGATGTTGTGTCCCTGGATGCAAATTGTGAGAGCAATGCTTTTGAGGCAGCAAATACAGAGGTATATGAGTTTTTTTATTATAAAAAAACATTTGAAACACTTGATTTGAATGACAAGAAATCTCCACCCATGAAGCCATTTGTTGAAGAACCTCCACAACTGAAGTTGAAACCATTGCCATCGCATTTGAAGTATGTTTATCTTGGTGAGAAGGAAACATTATCAATCATTATTGCAGAAAATTTATTGCCAGATAATGAAGAATGATTAATTCAATTGTTAAAGTTGTAACGTCCCGTTTTTAAAATTTGGTCCTTATTAATATTTTTTTCTGAATTGATTAGGGACTATTTTGTGATTAATGTGTGTTGCAATGGGGATTGATAAACTAGTGTTTAAATAAATTAATATGAATTTATTTTGGTAAAAATTGGAAAAAATTAAAATAATAGCCTTCTTGTAAAATATAGGACTTAGGGCTAGGGTTGGAGGGTTGAGGTGAACCCTATAAATGTATAATTAGGGACCCTAGCCACCAAACTTTTTTCCTATTCCCAAAAAGAAAGAGGTCATCCGAACTTTTTCCCTCTCTTTCTTCGAATCTTCACGCAAGAACAACCCTGCTCCCTAAAAATTTTCTCCCTCTCACAGTCATCTCTCTTCTCAATGACAGACAATAGGTAGTCGGTAGGGCGTTTTTCTCTCTTTTCCTCAATTTTTGCTTACTTCTCTCACTCCCTTCAAGCTCTCCTTCTGAGGATAGTTTCGTTGTCGTCTCCCCTCGTCCCAAACAGAACAGCTAAGACAGAGAAGTTCTTGAACTCTGTGTTTTATCGACTTTTCCTCCATTAAATCACAGTTTTCTCCTTTTCTAGGCCATTAAGAAAATGATTTTGGCAAAACAAAAGGTCGAAAAAAAAGCATAGGGTCGAGATCTACGAGTTGGTGGAACCAGAATCATGATCGAAGGAGGGGTGAGGCAGCATGCTTGACAGAAGGCGACTGAGACGGTGGCGCGTGTACCACATGCACTGATCTTGTGGCAGTGCGTGGCCGCTTTGATCGGTGCAATTCTGATGGCGTTGAACTCTTAAAAGTGAGTAGATTCCAAAATTGGTCTCGATTTGTCCATTTGAGGCGACACATGTGAGGCATGTGGCCGCGTGTGGGCTGCAATTGGTTCAGAGATGGTGGTGCTTTCCTTACGTCTGTTATCTTTCAAAAACTCTAGTTTTCCTTTTGAATTTTAGAATTTATTGGAATTTAAGAAGTTAATTAGGGTATTTTCAGAATTTGGACCTAGGTTGCTTAACGAACCGAGTACCGGGCCACTTGTGATTTCATTTGCTATTTTTCTTGAGAATCGAGGTAAGTGGGTTCGCTCCTGGATAAACCATTGGGCTAGGTTGGAAAATTGTATGACTCATTTGATGTACGTGTTGATTATGCCTACTTAATGTGGTTTGAGAATTTGAACATAATGATGTGCTAGTGTGATAAGCATGTTGTGTATATGGTTGTTTATGTGGATGTTATATCCCATGGTTTCGATTATTGTGGTTTATGGATGCTGGGAGCATTATTGGATTATTGCATGTCGGGATGCCTTGAGGCTTCAGATTATGTGATAAGTGTGTGGGACCTTTGCATAGTATGATTTTGTGTTGCATGTTCATATGTTAAGAGTTAAACCATCTCTGCTTAGTACTGTGTTTGAGGACCGCCATGAGATGTATTCTTCGCTTTGTGCTACTGTGTGCTCTGAAGTTTCTCTATGAGATTATGTATCTTTGCTAAGTGTTGATTTGAGAACCTCCATGAGATACATTCTCTGCTTGTATTGTTGTGTGCTTATTTGAGGTGCCTCGAGATGGTATACCCATGTGAGAGACCCACATTAGTCATATGGTTGTGTGTGTTCGCATGTCTGACCCCAAGGTCTGAGTTACTTACTAGGTATTTTATATACTGAACCTATTCCTTTTCTTTTTCTTTTTAGGTAAGAAGAAGAACTACCAAGGTGGCTGACGTGGAGCGGGTTGCTACAAGCCATGGACACGAGTTTAGACTTTCGTATTTGTTTATTTCTCATTGTTTTAAGTTCTAGTTTTCGAACTGATGATCAAAATTGCATTTTACTTTCACTTGCACCTTTTTTTTTAATCTCGTTAGTGTTATTTTAAAATTTGGGATCCTAATATGTTCTATTAGGCTTGAACTTACTTATTCTATTTATTTCCTTATATAATAAAAACCAATTTTGATTTGAGTTACTTGGAAATCTTTTGTGTTGAGCATGCATGCTAGTAGTAGCCCTAGGTAATCTATGTGTAGAAGTCGGGCTATTACAGTCTGTATAAGAGTCGATACGGTTCTGTAGACATCTTACATCGTAAGCACTATTGTGTTAACGTGGCTATGTTGCAACCCTCTCGTCACCACCAGTATGTTCTAACTTAAGTTTAAGATTAGATTTGTTTTAAAAAATTGTGATGGGATTGCATTTGCCTTGTGTTAAGACTTGTCTGATACTTACGTGGTAGATAGGCCGATTTGGGTTTAGTTTTTAGATCATGCCTCCCCGTGAAAGAGGAACTGTCCACCTCCTACCGTCCCCGAGGATCAACCTTTGAAATAACCTGAGGTACAACCAGAGGTACAACCCAATGAGCAGCCAGTAGAACAGCAAGTCCCTCTAGCAGCTGAACCTTTAACGACAGATGCTGTGCAGGCCATGATACAGACCGCACTGAATAACCAGATGCTGCAATTCTTCTAGGGTCGCATGAGTGTTTCGCTTCAGGCGAGGTACATAAAAGATTTCAAGAAGTACAACTGTCAGGCTTTCAACGGGGTGGCAGTTGACCCTACGAAGGCCAAGTTCTGGCTCGCATCCATTGAGGCTAAGGTCCATTGTGT
Source organism: Telfairia occidentalis (assembly GCA_026257165.2). Taxonomy (NCBI): domain Eukaryota; kingdom Viridiplantae; phylum Streptophyta; class Magnoliopsida; order Cucurbitales; family Cucurbitaceae; genus Telfairia; species Telfairia occidentalis. Next base: position 13,092 of record JAOANK020053476.1, on the reverse strand, counting down.
TGTTTTCATGCTGCGAGACGACACGTTGATGTGGTGGAAATCGACTGAGCATTTCATAGATGCCATTGTCGAACTGGTTACATGGGCACAGTTTAGGGAAGCTTTTTTGGTACAATACTACCAGTCGGGGCGTGTTTTGCAAGGCAGGCAAAATTCCTAAGTTTGAAGCAGGGGCAACTAAACATTGGAGGAATAAGAGCGGGAGTTCACTAGACTATACCGCTTCTCTCTAAAGATGGTGAACACTGATGCTATAAAGACCGAACGGTTCATTATGAACCTCAAGGATGCAGTTCGATGAGTGGTAGTAGCTTGTTACTTACAAGATTATGTGACGTCCTTGAAAGCAGCCTCCTTGATTGACTTAAAGGCCACCACTAAGTAGACATAGGTGACATCGAGGGCCAACAGTTGTCAGGTAGTTGCGGTATCGGAATCCAATTCTAGGCAAAAGAGGAAGTATGATGCACCGGTGCCCAACCACCCTCAGCGTTTCCAGCGCAGCTTTGCTGGGCCTAACCAAAACCAGGGTCAAGGACGGTAGGGTCATAATCGAGAATGGTTGTACTTCAGACAGTGTAGGGAACCTCATTGGGGACGTTGTGGTAGTATAATGTGCTACAAGTGCCACAATGAAGGCCAAATAGCAGTAAACTACCTTAAGAATGTCGTCGGGAATATAGTTCAAGATACTAACCTAGGACAGGATAACCAACAGCAGGGCAGGGTCTTCGCCACCAGTTGCTTGGAAGCTGATAAATCCAATGCTATGGTGGTAGATACTTTGCGTATCTTAGGTCACTTTGCTTTGTATTATTTGATTCTGGCTCCTCGTATTCTTTTATTTCTACTAGTTTTGTAAAAGAGGCTAGATTAGCACTTGAACCTTTAGTAATGCTAGGGTTGGAGGGTTAAGGTGAACCGTATAAATGTATCATTATGAACTCTAGCCACCAAACCCTTTTCCTATTCCCAAAAAGAAAGAGGTCATCCTAATTTTTCCCTCTTTTTCTTCCTTTTTCTCACAAGAGCACCCCTCATCCTCAAAAATTCTCCCTCTCACACTCATCTCCCTCCTCAAAGGCAGAATTAGGTGGCGGCATGGGTTGATCGACGACAACAGCGGCAGCAATAGGTGGCCAGTAAGGTGTTTTTCTCCTTTTTTTCTCAATTTTCTCCTACTTCCCTCGCTCTCTTCAAGGTTTCCTTTTGTGGATAGCTTTGTTGTAGTCTCCCCTCATCCCAAACAGAACAAGTAAGATAGAGGAGTCTTCGAACTCTGTGTTTTCTCAAGTTTTTTCCGCTTTAAATCGCTTTTTTCTCCTTTTCTAGGCCATTAAGGAAGCGATTTTGGAAAAATGAGAGGTCAGGAAGAAGCACGAGGTCAAAATCTACATTGGTGGAAGCAGAATCATCGTCGATGGGGGGGTGAGGAGGCACGAGCCATAGAAGGCAATAGAGACGGTAGCGTGTGTACCACACGAGCCGAGTTGTGGTTGCTCTAAACGGCGCGATTTCAACGACATTGAACTCCCGATGGTGAGTAGATTTCAGAACTAGTGTTGGTTTGTCCATTCAAGGTGGCTCGTGGGAGGCACTCGCCGGACGGCGGTGGTGCATGGGCAGCAGCTGGTCCAGAGACGGTGGTGCTTTCCCTATGTTGGTTGTCCTTCGAAAACTCTAGTTTTCCTTTTGAATTCTAGAATTTATTGGAATTTAGGAAGTTAATTAGGGTGTTTTGGGAATTTGGATCTAGGTTGCTTAATGAATTGAGTACCGGGTCGCTTGTGGTTTCACTTGCTGTTTTTCTTGAAAATTAAGGTAGGTGGCTTCACTTCTGGATAAACCATTGGGCTAGGTCAGAAAATTGTATGACTTGTTTGATGTATGTTTTGGTTATGCCTACCTTATGTGGTTTGAGAATTTGAGCATAATGATGTGTTAGTGTGATGAGTATGTTGTGTATATGGCTGTTTATGTGGATGTTATATGCCATGGTCTCGATTATAGTGGTTTATGAATGCTAGGGGCATTATTGGAATATTGCATGTTGGGATGCCTTAAGGCTTCGGATTATGTGATAAGTGTGTGAGACTTTTGCATAGTATGATTTTGTGTTGCATATTCATATGCTAAGAGTTATACCATCTCTGCTTAGTACTGTGTTTGAGGATGTCCATGAGATGTATTCTCCGCTTTGTGGTAATGTTTGTTGTGAGGTTTCTCTATGAGATGATGTATATTTGCTTAGTGATGATTTGAGAACCTCCATGAGATTCTCTGCTTTGTGTTACTGTGTGCTTATTTGAGGTGCCTCGAGATGGTATACCCCTATGAGAGTCCTACATTAGTCATATGGTTGTATGTGTTTGCATGTCCGACCCCAGGGTCGAAGTTACTTACTGGGTATATTTTATACTCAACCTATTTCTTTTCTTTTTTTTTAGGTAAGGAGAAAACCTACCAAGGTGGCTGATGTGGAGCGAGTTGCTACGAGCCATGGACATCAGTTTAGACTTCCGCATTTAGTTATTTCTCATTGTTTTAAGTTATAGTTTTTGCATTTTACTTTCACTTGCACATTTTTTTTATCTCGTTATTGTTATTTTAAAAATTGGAATCCTAATATGTTCTATTAGGTTCAAACTTACTTATTCTATTTATTTCCTTATATAATAAAAACCGTTTTTGATTTGAGTTACTTGAAAATTTTTTTTGTCGAGTATGCATGCTAGTAGTAACCCTAGGTAATCCATGTTTAGAAGTCGGGTTGTTACAAAAGTAATACAAGAAGGTAATTGGTTGGAAACTAGCTGGCATTCGAGGTATCAGCCTATCTTTTTGTATGCATAAGATTAATTTGGAAGATTAAAATGTTAAATTTGTAGAGCATCACATAAGGCCGAATCCAACCATGAAAGAAGTTGTGAAGAAAGAAGTCATCAAATGGTTAGACGCTGGAATCTTTTATCGTATTGCAGACAGTAATTAGGTAAGTCTTGTTCAGTGTGTACCTAAGAAAGGAGAAATGACAATGATCACGAATGAAGCCAACAAACTTATTCGTATTAGGACAGTGACTTGTTGGAGGGTGTGTATTGATTACAAGAAGCTTAACACAGTTATACATAAGGATCACTTCCCTTTACCTTTTATTGATCAAATGTTAGATAGGCTTACTTGTCAGACTTAGTATTGTTTTCTAGATGGTTATTCTGAGTATAACCAGATCAATATAGCCCCTGGTGATCAAGAGAAAACCATGTTTACTTGTTCCTATGGTACATTTGCATTTAAAAGGATGCCCTTTAGTCTCTGCAATGCCCCAGTAACTTTCCAGAGGCATATGATGACCATATTCTTTGATATGCTTGAATCAATTATGGATGTGTTTATGCAGTCTTTATGAATTTATTCACCACCTGTTTAGAAAATTTGGGTAAAGTTTTAAGATGTGAAAAGACAAATTTGGTTTTGAATTGGAAAAATGCCACTTCATGGTGAAAGAGGGCATTGTTCTAGGCCATAAGATTTCTGAAAAAGGAATAGAATTGGATAGAGTCAAGATTGAAATCATTGAGAAGATGGAACTACCCAATTCTGTTAAGGGAATTAGGAATTTCCTTGGCCATGTGGGCTTTTACACAAGATTCATCAAAGATTTCTCTAAAATCTCTAAACCTCTCTGCATATTATTAGAAGCTAATAGATCTTTTGAGTTTGCTGCAGATTGTTTAAAAACTTTTTTGATGTTGAAGAAGGCATTGATCACTGCACCAATCATTTCATCATCCAATTGGACTTTATCCTGTGAGTTGATGTGTAGTACAATCGATTATGTTGTTGGAGCGATGTTGGGATAAAAGTATGGCAAGATGATTCATCAAATTTATTACATCTGCAAAACTTTAAACGAAGTACAATTGAATTACACAACTATAGAGAAGGAAATTTTAGCAATAGTTTTTGCTTTTGAAAAATTTAAACCATATCTGGTAGGTTCTAAAGTTACTGTTTTTATAGATCATGAAACAAGTCGCTACCTATTGGCGAAGATTGATGCAAAGCCAAGACATTATCGGGTGAGTGATTCTACTTCAAGAATTTGACTTGGAGATTAAAGAAAAGAAAGGTTTGGAGAACTCTGTTGCAGATCATTTGTCAAGAGTTGAGTAAACAAAAGAAATGCTGCAGCAATAAGAGATCCGAGACTGTTTTCCAGATAAGCAGTGTTTACTATAGCTCAAATCACAGATGCTAAATCACCATGGTTTGTAGATATTGCTAACTATTTAGTAGCAGGTTTATTACCTCCAGAATTGACGAAGCAACAACTAAAAAAATTTCTTTATGATGTGTGCTTCTATTTCTCAAATGATCTGTTTGTCTATAAACAGTGTGTTGATGGGATAGTATGAAAGTGCATTTCTCAATCATAAGTTCCAGCTATACTGAAGCATTGTCATACTGCACCCTACGGATGACATTTTGGAGGGCAAGGAACCGCAACTAAAGCATTGCAATCGGGTTAATTTTGGCCATCAATGTTCAAAGATGCCTATCTATTCAGCAAGACATGTGATAAATGTCAAAGGAAGGGAAATGTAGGAGTTAAGGATGAGATGCCACTCACATTTATTTTGAAAATAGAGCTATATGACGTTTGGGGGATTAATTTTATGGGACCTTTTTCCCATCAAATAGTAGCTCTTATATTTTACTAGATGTTGACAAGGCATCAAAATGGGTATAAGCAATAGCTTGTGCTCAAAATGATGCTAAAATAGTTTCAAAATTCCTTTAGAAGAGAATCGTTACTTGTTTTGGAACTCCATGCACTCTAATAAGTGACGAGGGATCTCATTTTATTAATAGGCTCCTAAATAATTTATTAGCAAGGTATGGTGTTAAGCATATAGTGTCCACATCTTATCACCCACAAGTGAATGGTCAAGTTGAGGTTTCTAATAGGGAGATTAAGGGAATCTTAGAGAAGGTTGTTAACCCAACTTGGAAAGATTGGTCCTTTAGATTACCAGATGCTCTTCGGGCTTATAGAACTGCATTTAAGACACCTTTAGAAATGTCTCCTTATAGGTTAGTCTATTGCAAGGTATGTCATTTTCCTCTGAAGTTAGAGCACAAAGCTTTCTGGGCTCTAAAGAATCTAAATTTTAACACCACAACAGCTGGAGCATTGAAATTTCTACAGTTAAATGAATTAGAAAAGCCTGATCATTTTTTCTATGGGAATGCTAAAATCTACAAGGAGAAGACTAAAGTATGGCATGATAGGAAATTGATTCCAAAGAATTTTGAGAAAGGTCAACAAGTGTTGTTGTACGACTTAAGACTTAAACTTTTTCCTAGAAAATTGAAGTCTCATTGGTTAGGATCTTTCACTATTTTGGAAGTATTCCCACATGGAGTTGTCATGTTGAGAGATGAAAAAGATGGGATAAACTTCAAGGTGAATGGACAGAGGATAAGCAGTATTGGGAAGAAAACTTTCTTCTGAAAAGTGCTTCTCTCTAGTTGCCACAAAATTAATAGAGCATGAAGATTGCAGAAGCAATATCTGAGCATAACAATAAATTATTTTCGCTCCCCTTTCTATTTTCAAATTTTAAATTATTTTATTTTAGGAATATTTTCATTAGAATAGTTTAAATTTGACGTTAATTTATTTAGAGTAGATTTGATTTCGTAGGATTTAGATTTATTTGAATCTGTATCTTTTTGAATTTGCAAAGTAATTTTGGTTTGAATTTTAAATTTCCTTTTGAATTTGAAAATTAAATTTGAATTAAGGATTTTATTAGTGCAATATTGAAATTAAAAAATAATAAAATAATATCCAATTTCATTTTTAATTTTCTATAATTATCTCTAATTAAAATTTCACTTTATATTTTGCAGATAATTATGTCAAAGGAAAAAAAGGGATTCGCGAGATTTGAGGCATGATATTGAGATGAGAGAGCATATATTTTTATTGAAAAACAAATATATTATCTTTACCTGCTGTAATTAATACTCTAACGTCTCTTTTGCAAGGCTCAGAAATTTTGGCAGAGCAAGTAAAATCAAAAGAGATCAATTAGAATATGTTATTCCAAGAAAAATTGATTTTGCATAGGGATTAATTAAGGGATTTTTAAAATAATCTTGCATAAATTACTAATTTACCATGTGAATTGTTCCTATTTATATTCGTTAACTTCATCCTCTTCTTCATCTATTACCCTAATTACTTTTTTTCTTTCTTCCGCACAAAAACCCTTGAGCAAGCAAAAACAATGCTGCCCAAGACCAGAACCACGAAGCTACATGACTTCAATGCAGACCTCTTACTTGATAGTCTCGCATCTTCTCAAGCGAAAGAACAAGTTCAGCCACCCCCTTAACCGAAGAAAGAAAAGAAGAAAAGCATGAAAGTTACAACACCTCCTTCTCCAATCGAAGTTCAAAACATTATTGACAAGTGTTGACAGTGGTCCAAGCCACTGCTTAAGAAGGTGGACCTTCTGCAGCTATTGCTGAACCAGATGCACACTCGGAGGTAGAACCAGAGGCCCAACTTGGTGAGGAGCAAGATGTCGTACCACCCACTACAGAAAAAGAGCAACTAGAGGAACCAACGATCGAAGAAGAAGTGGCGATAGAAGACCCCATCGAAGAAACGCCCATTGAACCATCTCTTAGTAGGAAAAAGAAGAAGTCCAAGAAAAAGAAGAAGCTGACACTGCTGGAAGGACAAGAAGTCGAAACCCTACTGTCAAAAGAGCAAAACAAAAAGTGAAGGAGCCTATGAATGAGATGGTTTTTTACCATTTTATCAACGATGCCGCACGCGAAGGATATCAGAATATCAAGGAAAAAGACTTTTTACCAGAACGAGGATTCCTTGAGCCCTTTGAAGATCTTCCAAGATACATCTCTACAAGTATCATTAACGACTCATGGGAAAGCATTTGCAGTATACTAGAAGCTGCGATTGTTGGGATTGTTCGTGTATTTGATGCAAATTTGGACGAGAACAATGGGTTTGAGACCATTGTGCGAAGTGTTCCTATTGACTTATCTCCAGGTGCTACCAATAATATATATCATTTGGAGGACTTTCTACATGTAGTGTATAATGAAATGATCACAGTGCGCTCTCAAGAACAACTGAATCCAGCCACAGGGTGGTCAGTATTGACGGAGCTCAATGGCGAGTATCTTCCACCAGTGTACATACCTTTCAATCAACCTTTTTAAAGATGAAGGCCCATGTATGGCTATCATTCTTGAAGACCAAATTACTTCCAGTCACCACGACTCTACAATTAAGAAAGATTTAATCCTCCTTGTTTTTACCATAATGAGCAGCCTCAACATTAATGTAGGCAAGATAATTGCACTTGAAATTTACCTCTGTGCGAAAAAAATGTAGGTAAATTATTCTTCCCTAATACTATCATAATGCTGCAAATGGGTTGGCACACCAATCTATCTAGAGGACATTCTCTTATTCGATAAGGGTGTTATTGATACAGCCAACCTAGTGTGTCTGTAGAGGAATGAAATTTTGCCAAGGCAAGGAGGATGCCTGTTATGTGGAATGTATCAACTGTTGGAGCAACAAGATCTCCTGATGAGCCACATGGAATTTCAAGATCGACAACTTCAAACTTTCTAGAACTACGCTCGCTGATATGATCGTGCTTTGAAGGAAGCCTTACATGCCCATTATGTGAAGCCATACTCTCTCTTCTTGCCCTTCCTTGATGACTTGATGAACCTTGGATTCTGCCCCCTTTGGTAGTGCATGATGAGGCGATGGAGGATCAAGACACTACTTTTGAAGATTAATGATTTTGAGGAATGTTGGTTGCCCCTACTTTTCTATCTTTCCTTATTCTTATTTACTTCTTTTGTTTTCAATTGTCTGCTTCTACTCTATTGATGTTGTGTCATCAATTTTTTGTTTTAATCTATTGGACCCCCCTTTCTTAATCAATTTTTGTAACTCCCTACACATCTTTTAAGAAATATATTTTTTATGGGAAATGAATTGTTCTCCTGAAATAATATGTTATTATTATTCAGATTAACTTAATTGTACTGACCAAACCTTTTGATCCAACATTAGTAGAATCTGATATACCTTTTAATGAGAAACACATTTGATTAGTATGAGAGCCTTAGTTTCAGTTTCTTAAGGTTGAAAACTTATTGACTCTGACTCTTTCTGCACAACTAAATCCACCAATTTTGCCTAATCTTAAGCAATTGTGTTTGGTCTAGTTGCTCCTTGAGGAAACTTGGCTCCAACAATTAGAGGATTCTTTCGTTTGCCCGATCAAACTTGTCCAGGATTCTTTAGACTAAGTTTGAGAATTTTTCCATTTTTTTACATTTATTGTCCATCACATTGGGGATAGTGCACATTTTAAGTTTGGGGACGATGCTGCATCCTTTTTAGTCCTTTTTGAACCGTACTAAATGATCTTGAAATTGTAAAAGTGCATTACACTGTTATTGGTAGTATACTCCCCCCCTTTAGACACATGTGTTTTTTCCTACAAATAAGAGAAAAGTGAATGTTAAAAAAAAATTAGAAAAAAGGGAATTATGAGGGATGAGTGTTGCCTGAATGTTATTGTATCTTTAGAACCAGAAGGTTTGCTACTAAGAATATGAATGAAATTCTTGATAAGTGATGAGTCTTGAAAAAGGCTATGACTTGTGGCGAACAAAATCTTTACTATGTGAAAATGATTTGAGAGAGCATTCCGTGAGCAATTTTTATAGACTAAAATCTAGGAGATTCAAAGAGAGGATAGAGAAGGGAATAGGCTGAGAATCTGAGTGAGGGATTGCATGGTGAGGTGGATGACTTAGGCGTTAGCTAGCTAGTTAGAGCCTTTAGAATAAGTCAAATTTGTGGCATGTGTAGAAAGGTGAAGAGAAGATAAAGGATTAACCTGAAGAAGATGTGAGATAGCTTGATAGCGTGAGTCTTTCATTAAATTTTTTATTTAACACTGCTATAAGATTTTATTGCCAGAGCAATCTTTTTGGTCCAACAGAAGTCTAAAGCATTACTCGAGGACGAGCAATAGTTCAAGTTTAGGGATTTGATAATTCTCCAAAAGAGAGTTGTTAAGAGTCTTTTATGCTTGATTTCATTCTTTTATTGAAGTAAACTGTCTTTGAGTTATAAATAATTGCTTGATTTATCTTTGTTTTGAATGTAGGACTTTTGAGACCTTCATATTGTTGCATCATGAATGAAATAGATGGAATTTAAGGTTAATTATTACTGATTCTGGATATTTTGTTTAGCAGAAAAATTATGGAGCATTATTTTAGTAGAATTATTGATCGAGCAATTCTAGAGCAAAACAGACATAGAAATCGGCGAGAAGGTAATGAAAATTCAAATATGGAAACAAATATTTCTTCTGTTGAATTAATCAACCGTTGGATGTAAGCCACATGGGCGATTTAACCTAATAGGTTTTCTAATCACAATAGAAAACCTATAAATAGAAAAGGAGGCTTCCGAAATGAGAAGGGGAGGAGTTTCGAAAAAGAATTCCCTTCTTGAAGTTTAATTTTGGATTTAAAATTTTGGTATTTCTCTTCTATAAGAACTTTCTTCCACCGTTGTTCTTCCTCAATTTCTATAGAAAAGAGTTTGTAGAAGGCACAAAACTTCGTGAGGGCTGAAGCAGAATAATCGATTATGACTACCAAATTCGTGGACCAACTAATTTCTATAATTCTCTAGAATTTTACTTCGCCATGAACTCGTTTACTGTTTATGATCATTTGTTGTTGTCTTTTATTTATCTTAGCATGAACTAAAGACCTTTTGGTGAGGATTAAGGGAGATGTTGTTGAACTGATTTAGGATTTGAAGTAAAGTTTATAGATTGAATTGCTTTATAAGTATTTCATATTGTTTAATGTTTATGTCTGCCTAGCCAATACACATAAATAGCTTCTCTATGTCCCAGGAGAAAATACGAGGATTAGATTGCTTTTAAAACATCATAGCATCTAGATTAGGTTAGTGTTAGATAAGTGAGGAGGTTAGGGATAATCACTCACCTAATGCACAAAAATAACAGGTTTAACTTATATAGGTTAATGAGAATTAACTTAAGATAACTTAGAGATTTGGGAGGATTCCGAGACTATTGTGGTGTGATTCGATCTTGCAATTCTTTTGCTTCAGTATTATGCTTCATGAAAAAAATGACATGTTAATTTAATCTGAACCCATTCATTCTCATCGTTTCAACCAAAGCATTCCTTTTATTTTTTCATTTAATTTAGTCAAGTATTAGTTACAAAAATTCATGAAATAATTACCTTTTGGTATTTTTTGAATTCATTAAGAGGTTAAGTCAAGATAGTTCAAAATCTACCACTAATCCTTGTAGAGATGATATAAATACTTATCACTTGCTGTAGATTGTGTACACTTGCACATCCTTTGTGTGTTTTTATCACTCATCGCCCATACTAAACAAGACCCTATCAACTATTCATCATGTTCACCTCTAAAGCCATTTTTGTCAACAATAAAATACTTTCATTTTTAAATGCTTCTTTGTTTCAAGTTACTAAAAAATTATCCACTTTACACCTCATGAAGTGTTTTAATAATTTCATATTTGGAACACCTTCCAAATCATTTAAGAACTTGAATAGTCATACAACTATGGTAGTGGCTTCACAAGCTGAGCTCTTATGGTAGGGTCAGCAACACAACTTTGCTCGACCTATCTCCATATTATGGCTTAAACATTAAGTGAGTGCACGAATCCTAACATGAATTTCCATAAATCCTTGCCTTTAGGTGTTCATGTTATTGTATATCGTAAGAATCCCATTCTTATCTATAAGCCTATAATCCTCTTTCAGAGAAGGAAAAAAAATAATAATTAAGGCTACCTATAATTGCAACCTAGTGTTCTTATCCTATTTTTAATTGAAATCTATTTCTAAACCTCTTCTTTACATAATTTTACATCATCTTAATGTGTAAATTTATGTAAAGACTTAAAGAAAACAACTATGTTTAGTTGATTTTTACTTGTCGATACAAGATTGTATCAACCTTGAATCTAAGCCACAAGTTTTGATACTATATCAAACTTCATTGTTTCTGAACTTATGCACCAAGTTCACTAACTTGTACATTTGCAACTAGGAAATAATTTGCTATGGTTTAGGAACAATCTTACCTCTCTTGATGCATCAATAAATACTTATTTCAAGATTTTAATTCAGGAAATAATTATCTTGATGTCCATTTGCCAAGTCACACAGTCAAACTACTAGGTAAATAGGAAAAAGGATGTCAGTGACTTTAACATGACAATAATGGAGACATTCTTCGTAAGGTTTAATTATTTGCCACAAGTCATGTTATTAAAGGTTACTACCTTCTATTTAATCCTAATTTCCAAATTGTTATTCAAATTACATAGTTAAACTATTAGGCAAATAGGTGAGAGAATATATTTGACTTTAACATGACAACAATAGAGACAATCTCCACAATATTTAATTAAGTGCCACAACTCATCTTTTTAAAGGTTTACCTTCTGTCTAATCCTTTTTTCTTTTTGTAAACTACAAGATCTATAGAGAAATGGAGTACACCAACTCCTTTTCGAGGTTTATGGCTTCAATCCTTTTCCTTTGATCGGCACCTTCCAGCATGCAAGGATCCTTCTTGTCATCATCTAACATAAAGACTTGAGCTCTTCTTAAGCCCAAATAGTGGTTGGGTTGAATCACAACTCTCCCACTACGTTGAGGTACTAAGATAACTACCTGATTATCAGGTATGGCTTTGTCAACCACACTTGCTGACCAAGTGTCAGTCTTTACCAATTGTCAATTCTTATAACATCTTATTTGTGGTATATGTCTATAAAGTTCATTTTAAAAATTTGTAACTACAAACTTTTCCTTTTTTAATTGAACTATAAAGAAGTCATGTCTATTGTTAGGTACTTCTTCAAACTAAGTTCTATTCAATTTATAATTACTTGTAACAAATTTACAAGCGATCCTAAATCGTGAAAATGTAATAAATTAACTTTATAATTATTTTTACTACTCAAAAGAACTTCAATGGTGCAGTCCACATTGCCCACTAATTTGCTTTTGTCATTTCCAATAAACTTTTGGTTTCTTGCTTTGCTTGCAACATATATGTGGCATTAATGTATTAAAAGCTAGAACCCAGTCCAGTGACTATCAGAAAATACTACGAACTCCAAGTTCATTTACTTTTTATTACGATCTTATCATAATAATGATAGTTCACCTCATTGGTTCTTATCTAATTCTTGAACTTTTCAGGAATCTTGTCTTTAAGATCCAATAGGCTCCAAAATAAATACCCAATATGCATGATTATCTCTAAAAGAGATGAAACATTCTCAACCACAGTTTAAATTGTTGCATCCATTGAGCTTCCAAGGCCCAAATACAATAGGCTAGTGGTTCATTGACTATTTGACATTTTCTATAAAAGGTCATAATGTTCATGAAGCCGATCAAGCCCAACAGAGCATGACCGCAACTATACAGGTCGATCGTAGCAATAACGACCCAAGAGGTCGAGTATCATTCTCAGGGAATCGTGTTTTTGATTTTTCTAATTATCAACTAATTCTTTTCGATTTTATTTAGGGATCTCAAGGTCCTGCAATAGGGACATTTAGAAAGCAATAAAGGAAACTCGCTAATGGGGTGAAGAAAATCAAGGGAAAAGCAGTTTTAAGGTGTTCGTGTTTATTTTAATCGATCCAATTAAACGGTCACTTAATTATTCAAATGCACTTCTTTTACCTATTTGCCTAAGTCTAGAATTTCATAAGTCTGGATTTCCTCTCTCAAGCTCAACCCCCCTCAATTGATTAGCCTAATTCAATTTCTTGCAATTAAACAAACAATTGGAAAATAAATTTTTCATCCACAACCTCACGCACTCTCCTACCACTCTCGTGCATACAAGAATTCATGTTCAAATCCCAAGGCCTAATTTATCACCCTCTCTCTCAAGCAAGATAATAA
>JAOANK020053379.1:0-20003 GCA_026257165.2 Telfairia occidentalis | reverse complement strand
GAGGGAAAAAGAGCAGGAAATTTTTCATTTGGAAAATAAAAGGAGGTTGGGTGGCTAGGGGTTGTAACATGCATAGTTATAGGGTTCTCCATAAATCCTAATCCTAGCCCAATTTGATAAAATTTTAAAAATATCATTATCTTTAACGATTTCCTTTTCCTAAAAGATAAAATACCTCTTTTTTTTTAAAAAAAAAAAAAACCTTAACTATTATCCCCCCTAATTAACAAGACATCACAACAATTCAAAAATAACAAACTTTAAATTCGACTAAAAATAACGTGACGTTACAACTTACCCACCTTAAGAACTTTAGTACTCGAAAGTTTCTACTCTTTAAACAGTTCGGGTACTTGGTCTTCATGCCTCTTCTTGTTGCATTATTTGGGCAATTCACCGTTATAGGGCCCTCCTGGTCACACTTGAAGCAGACGTTGTTTTTTATCATGCAACATCTCTAGTGTTTGTTATTGCAATTATTGCATAGCGATCAGCCCAAGTTCGCTCCCTACTATCCGACAGTCTACTGCCCTTGCCCCTAATTCTGGTTAGTCCTGGCGAAGTTGTTTGGGAAGCGCTGAGGATGAGTAGAGGTCATCGCATCAAATTTTCTCGTATGTCTTGAGCTAGACCATGGGCACAAAGGCATCTAGGAACCGTTGTTCCCTCGTGCCACCTGTGTCTGTCCATCGGCTAGCTTTAAGTTAACCAAAGTGGCTGCTCTCAAGGTCGTAGCGTAATCTTGTGACTAGAAGACTACCACCACACCCTGAACTCCATCCCTGAGACCCATGATAAAATGCCTCATCTTTTTAGCATCCATGTCTACCAACTCAAGAGCAAAGCGTGATGCCTAGTGAACTCATGTTCATACTACAACAAATATCACATACGATCAATCGGAATTAGCTATCGTAGACTTTCTATAGCTTTTTCAAAATGTCGTGTTAGGCGATGTTATTGAAAGTCTTCAACTTTTTTTAGTATTTTTCTAGTGCTATGAAAAATTTTGTACATGGTATATCTTCAATGACATAACTTTAATGCTATGAAAACCTTTCGTAGCTTTGTGAACAACACTATTAAACTTTTTATAGGTATGAACTAATGCTATAAAAGCATTTCGATGACATTAAAATCATGTTGTCATGAACATTCCATAGCATTTTTAATAGCATATAATAAATGTTATTATAAACATTCGATAGCATTTTTGAAAATGTCATGGTACGCGATGTTATGAAAAGTAGTTGTCGTTTTATAACATTGTTTTAAGCTATTTTAAATCCTATAAAATCTTGCAAATATTATTATTTTTTATTTATAGCATTTTTGAAATATTATGATAAATTCGTATGACATTGCTGAACCTCAATTTAAGACATTTTATAAATGTATCAAACTTAAATATTTTGTGAAATTAATTATCTACTTATAACTATAAACCATAAATAATGAACAAAATATACTAATATATAATTTTATAGACAATAAATACTATATAAAATTCCAAAATAAGTTCATATAGTCTCTGTTTAGTACATACATCAAGAGTACAAATCAATATGTCCAAGTAAATTTTAATTATACAAAAAGTGCATGAGTCTAAAATACATGTCCAATTCAATCACACACGTGGTCCAAAAAGTTTAGAGATGGACACATATCCCCCAATAAGCATGCACTTGTGTCATCATTATGTCATTCACCTATAAAAAAATTAAAAACAAAAATAAGATATAATTTATAAATAATCATTCCCCAACCAAGAGAACAAATACAAAAACTCAAAAGCTCTACATAATCCGTTTTCAACAACTTATAAATTTTCTAGATAAACTGAATTTTTCTTAATAATTTGTAAAATGGTTTTTGTGATTAGTGGAATAAAAGATTTACCTCGAAAAGGCACTCATAACAAACTATGACTCATACAAAAAGTTGAAGAAAAAGTTTCATATTAATATCGACAATAATCTCAATCTTAAAGTCAAATTTCAAATTCTATCAATTGTACACCCTACCTTGAGTTATTATCTCTCTATAACGTCTTCAATATAAGAAAGTTATAATACTTTGCTACCCCTTCCCCAAAACTAGAGCAAAAAAACCCGAAAAAGTCCACCTTTATTTTTTAGTTCCTAAACAAATTAAAACATTTACTTATACTATGGCAAGTCAAAGACCAACAAAAATTAAATATCTCGGGAAGACAACAATCTTAGTGAGTTTGAATCTTCCAAGTTAAAGAAAATGCAAAAGCTAGAATTCCATTAATAAAAATTCCAAATAGATAAAAAAGTGAACCACTTTATATAACCATGGCTAGTAAAAAATCTAATAACAATAAAAGTAACTTCCAAATGATAGGTTGTTACGATAATTGTCATTAAGTAATGAATTGTGGAGCTACAAAACCTAGAAAATTAAAATTATTACCTTCCAAATTCTCAATTAAATAATTACATTATGTTAATATCAGAAATTGATACTTTTGGACAAATTCAAGAGGTATTTTTAGAATTAAATGCCAAATTCCAAAAATTTAGGGGAGGGGGAAAAGAAATAAGAGAAATAATGATTAAAAAGCTATATATCAATAAAGTCCTGAATGAAAATCATATGGCTGTAGAATTCTCCAAGCAAGGCAAAAGCAATCAAACTTATACGGTAATAGTGCCTTACAACAGTTTTGGAGCAACTAATTTGTAGAACATCTTTGTCATCATGATCATTACATCAGCTCCTTACTGAGCATCTTCACACTAAGCTTGATGTTGTACAACAGCAAGAAGTTTCATGTGGTACAACTACAAGAAATTTAATGATTGTCTAAAAACTTCAATAACCTTCATTTTAAACTCATAACAACAAGAAACCACCCTTAAAAGTTGTGTGCATAAGGTAGAATGTGTTCGTAATACCTAAATGTCTAATTCCATTGTCATCAGACATGTTAAAATGGTATAACAAATAATAATGGTCTCAAGTTGAAAAGTGAATAATTAAGTTTTTTCAACAATAAAACGTGGGAACATTTAAGACAATTGTGCCTCAAGTTTAAGTCAATACAGCTAAAAAAAAACTCAATTGGCATAATTCAACAAGAATAGTAATCAATCACGATAACATGATTCTAGTAAAAAAAAAAGATTCCAATTAATAACTCTCTGGAATATGGCTAGACTATGAAGCTTCTCTCCTAGGCTGCATACAACCCAAAATAAAAACCTTACGACACCTTGAAATATCAAGACCGTGAACTGAATGTGAAAGCCAAAATTTAAGTCATCATTTAATAAAAATTATGATGTAATTGGGCATTGTCCAAACGAGAATCACCAAAATAACTACCAAATAGGCAAATACCCACAAAAATATAGTACATGTACATCTAAACAAACCAATATGTCCATGCCCTAGCAATGCATGAAAAAGAAAAATAATGAATCAAGGTGATCATTGGAAACTCATACTACAATACCAAAGAAAGAAAACAAGATCAATATCAAATGAATAGTGTGGTGTATTTTGAAGCCTCTTATTGTTTGTATTTGTTGGTCATAATATGTACCTAAGTAGATCAACATGCCAACAGATGTGGAGTTAAGCTTAAAACTCTCAATTCTAAAACACTGGTACTAAGCTTACATGGATAAGGTAGATAAGTTGCCTGGACCAAACAATCCAATTAGAAAGTGAGAGATTAACATCTAATGTTTATAAGAGCTTGATTAACAACTATTACACATAAGAGTTATATATAGTTAACGTCAAATGCTTATTGAACATATTGAAAAAGTATACATTCCAGTCTTACCAACTGAAAAGGACAGTTGTCTCAAAGCTTTCAAGAAACATCGCTGACTAAAGTATCAAAATTTTATTTCATGGAACAAAACATAAAGTATCAAAATTTTACTAGGGAAACATAGTTGACTAATGTAGTTATTAGGTTACCTATAGTACCTCCCAACTCTATCACATAAACATGAGCAGAGCCTTCTATGTATTGTATTAGAACTTAGAACACAATTTTAAATGATACAAAAATCTCTCCACAAGAGAAAGATGACTCATTGCATTGTAAGAAAGTTACGTCAAGCTTATGCACATGTGTCCAACATGAACATCATAAATCTTTCCCCAAAACTTATATTCTTTATAACTAGTTGCCTTTTCGCTCTAATTGGCTTTAAGAAGATTTAAAAGGCCATTGATAATATGAATGTAAGAGCAAATATACATTATCAAGGAGGGATTGCTTATCATCAGGCTACAAAAGATTGTGTGAAAAATAAGATTATAAGGAAGAGGAAAGATCTACAACTCATAAAGATGGAAGAAACAATTTATAGATTAAACTTGAAGATGAAGGAAAAAGAACTTGAAGGTAAACTTCTTATTGAAGGAAAGCTAACACGTCAGCACATGACACTAGACTAGTAGAGAAGATACAACAGCAGCAAATGAAAACCAATTCAGAACGTGAAATAAATCATAATATAAGTGATTAATTAAGTGTCTAGTGAAGAGACCAACAACCCTTTACACTCTGCCACTCCAATATTTGGACGGAAAGCTACTAGCCACACATTTGGGAGTATTAATAAAGTCATGAAACAAACATTTCAATTAGATACAAAAATATCCAAGTAACAACGACATAATAACAACATAAAGGAGTGAAAAAAGTGCCTCTACACACAATAAACAGTAAACCAAATACTTATATTTTCCATTTAAACAAACATCAAGGACCGAAGTAGGTACATTTGAACAACTTGAATAATAAAAAATTTTTGAAGAAATAAACCTAAATAATGGATTGGAAATTATCTTCTTTTCTAGATTAAACTTAAGAGTATCTACAATGAAAAACATTCATTCTTAAGAATCAATACACCCTTATTTAAAGAATCAGCACAATACATTACTAAATATAACTTTTATAAAAAAAATTTCAATCATGGAACAACAAATAAAGGTAAAGAAACTTGTGTTCACTGTAAAATTTTAAAAAAATTAATTCTTTAAAATGTAAAACAATAGGTGCATGACCATTCAAGTTATTATTTGCACTGCTCGTATCGATATGATGCTTAACAACTCAAAATTAAAAACAAAAGTTTGCAAAAGTAGTACTTGTTAAATCATTAAATTTTCATGAATCATGATACCTTAAAAGAAGACACATTAATGCACAAAATATAAATCTAAGTAAATTAATTTGCAAAGAATCTCAATTTTAAAGTTGTAGCAGCAAAGTTTATTGAAAATTCATAAAGTCTAAAAATAGAAAATCCATTTATTATAATTGTAAAACTGTTGGAGAGGCTGTAGGTCTTCCTTCTGTCATGGGTTGTAGTGTCCATTAGAGAGGCTAAAAGTTTGGTTGATTCATTGGTGAAAAATAGGACGAAGTTTTTTCTGCATTGTTCTAGGATTTGGTGAAATTGAATTTATTTTCATCCTTAACAGTCTTTACTCTTTAGTAAAAAAGAATTAATAAAATTATTATGGTTGAAGAGCAAAAGAAGATGTACGAAATATATGAAAATAACACATTTAAGCATTAACAAAGCAAAAAAAAAAAACAATCATCTCAATGAACGAAATCAGAATTACGTGATAATGGTTAACCATGCTTCACAATGGAAATTTCAGGCATCACATACAAGGTTGCCCATCTATTCGCATTTCCGTAAAGGAAGTGATGTGAGGTAAGCGAAATGCTTGTTCGAAAATGAAAAAGGGGAAAACATACTTGCAATGGAGTCGTTCTTGCGATTGAGAGCCCATCCTTTTCAGCTTTAAGTTTTCCCCTTTTAAGTTGAGAAAATTGTGTTGAGTGAAGATGAATAAATGGGAAGCCCTTATGCACAATGGATAAGCAAGTGATGTGCCGAATGGGAAGAGTCAATCGACAAGAAGAAAGAAGGAGATTGAAGACGACGAGCGGCTTGGTTTTCTGAGAAGAAAAGAGGAACCAAAGAATTACGGCTTTTTTCCAAACGAGAAGGAAAAAATGTAATCCTATTTGCAAAGAAGTCAAGGGTTTAATTGCGAGCCTTTTCTTTTGCCGCTATGTTCTTTTCCTCATTTTTCATAGCTTTTTTTTTTTTTAATAAAAAGCAATCCCAAAATGTTATAGATAATCTCTTTGTTGTGTTGTAACTCCTATCCAAATCGGTTGCCATGTTTTAGATATAGGAATTGAGGATGCTTCTCAAAACGCACGATGGTCAGGTAGTACCATCTGAAAAATGCTTCCTTAAACTGCGGCCATGTGACAACCCCTACTGTAATATCAATAAAGCGTTCAATTGACTCCTACCAAAGAAATGTGTCTGGTCTCAGCGTGAAGGTGGTACAATAGACTTTTTGCTCCTTGGGGCATGATAGCACTCAAAAAGTGTTATTTTAGGATCTAAGTCCTAGTAATTTTGTAGGCTTTCTTGTAAGTTTTGATACATTTATTTGTCTATTTTGTAGGAACCGAGTATTGAGAGGCCAAAATATGGATTTGGTGTTGTTCGGGCTTAAAAATAGTCCTAAGAAGAGTAAATTCGATTAGAGAACAAAGGAAATATGTCAAAAACAGAGTGGAGAATTTTCTGGGGCAGGGTAGCGTCGAACACTACAACATAGCGTCTCAATGCTACTTCAAACTTTTCTTCCCTATTCATAAAATAAGTGGTGACATTTTTATAATATTGAGGCATACCGTCTCAACGCTATTGCATAGCGTCTCAATGTTGTCAGCAGAATCTATATAATTATCTTTTCAGAGCTAGGTCAAGGGGAGGTCACTTTTGGTGCGATTTTTGACGAAATTCAACAGAGAACTACGAGGGCTATTGTTCTAGAGCAGTGGGGGATTTTCGGAGTGCTGGGAATCAAGTTTTACACCTTGGGAAGCGTGCCTAAGGCTGAAAGGCGTGGATTCTTCCGGGAGTTCCCTATCTTTTCTTAGACATTTGATGCATATCAGTAAGCTAACTCTCTTAGTTTTAGGGTGTTGGTTGTGATGAACTCTTGAATTTATTAGTTTTTGTTATTGAATGCAAATTATTTACCATTTGCTTCTAAATTCTAGCACGTTAATAACTGCATTCAACTGGCCATTGAATGTTCTTATGTTGTTTTCTTATCTTGTTTGAAAGAGAGGGTAGTAAATTTAGACAAACGAGTTTAGACAGACATTTTTCTATGCATGAGAGTGATAGGAGCACTTGTGTGGTCCATGATAGGTTATTTTTATACTACTTTTAAATTCTTATTGCAAGACATTGAATCGGGAATTAATTGTGAGAGTCGGTAGACCTCGATAGGGGAAAACCCGAGTTAATTAACCTTAGACTTAGAAAATTTGGTAATTAATTGTATCCATAAGTGAATTAGTTTGTTTCATTGTTTCGTTTGGCATACCAACACCCTAAAACCTTCATTTTATTTATTTTTACACCATTAGCTTATCTCCTTTTAGTGCGCTTCTATAGCTTAGAATTGTTGCATGATAAATTGGTTCCCTAAATAAAATTGAAAGAATAAATTAATAACTAACGAATTAGAAAATTTGATTCCCAGAGGATAATAATTTAGTTAAAAATTAAATGATCTCTATTATTCAATTTTCTCCCAACCAAGGGTTTATTGCAGAAGTAATTACCTAGCAAGGGGAGATCTTATGGGAGCTCCAATGGTGAAGATTAGTTAGTTAAACTCTTCAGCTAATTAACTTTATTATTAACCCCAATGTGACTCGACTATAGACCTAGGGTCGCACTTTCGCATTGTAGATGAGTTATATCCACGGATATAACCATAAAAGCTCATCTAATCCTTCACAAAGTGACTCATGTTTTCATGTGGGAAATATTACCGTTTGGCCCTTGGCCCCAACTCTTACTCCTAAAGTACCCCAAGTTCTCTAAAGGATAGTCTTCCATGAATCTCATTATAGAAAAATTCTTCTTGGGGTATCAAGAAGGCGAGTACATTGTTGTCCAAGTCCCAAACCAGTACATTAAGGGAATTACTTATGTACACACTCAATTTAGAGAAGTGCACACTTTGTACTTTCTATTATAGAGTGGCTATGAATTCCATCTAGTGTAAGAATATTCCTAGTTCTCTAATTGAATTTGTTCCCAAGACACTAGGTTTATTGAGTAAACAGATAGATTACTCTCACCATGCTGCTTAAAGAACACACCTGCATAGGCAGAAGTTCATAACACAGTAAGGATTCAAATCAAATGATATATGATCATCTAGTGATGTGTTTGCAATTTTTTTAAACGTCTAATCAAAAAAGTGCAGAACACATCGTGGTCCATCTTATACAATCTCGTTGCACACAACACCTCCACTCACATGTCACCACATGAACGATTCAGATAAGATCATTTGTAACGGTTACAAAGTGAATCGTATCAACAATGTCCCAGAATAAGATCCCCAACCCTATCCATATATTGTAGACCATTTAAGCCACTACTCTTAAACTTGATTCTCTTGTATGTTTGATACATACAAACTTTAAGAACACATCTAGTAGCTAAGGAGTGAGTAGACATTAAATGCCACTAAATTTGACAAGATTCACAAATAATATTTAAGTCTATCTTATATACATTATTATAGTTTACATGAAGTCACGAGCTTAGGGCATAAATCCCAACAGTTTGTAGCTTAAAATGACACTTAGGACCTTTCTAGGTTGTTTTGGGCTTCGAGATGTCATTTAGGCACTTTCTAAGGCCTTTGGGGTGCTCCGAGAGTGGGTTAGGTGTTTGTAGTTCTACTCGAAATATTGTAGCTTAAAAATGACACTTAGGCACTTTCTAGGTCGTTTTGGGCATCGAGATGTAACTTAGGCACCTTCTAGGGCCTTTGGGCTTCTCGGGGGTGGGTTAGGTGTTTGCATTTCTAGTCGAGTTATTTGAAGCTTGAGTTGTTAGTTAGGCACTTTCTAGGGCCTTAGGGATGCTCAGTGGTGGGTTATGCATTTTTAGCTTTACTCGAGTTGTTTTGGGATTTGAAAACATACTTAGACACACATTTTAACAAATTTTGAATGCTCGAGGGGTGCGTTATGTCTTTTTAGTTCTTCTCGAGATGTTTGTAGGTTAAAAATTACATTTAGGCACTTTATAGGTCATTTTGGGGGGTTCAAGATGTCACTTAGGCAGTTCTTAGGGCCTTTGAGGTGCTCAAGGGGGGGTTAAGTATTTTTAGTTGTACTCGGGTTTTTTTGGATTGGAAACGACACTTTGGCATGTTTTATGGAATTTCGGGTGCTCGGGGGTGGGGAGGTGTGTTTAGTTCTACTCTCTAGCTTCAAAATGATACTTAGAAACTATCTAGGTTGTTTCGGGGTTCGACGTGCTGGGGGATGGGTTACGACTTTCAATTGCCAATTTTTCACTTTCTAGGATTGTCTATGCTTGAAAATGACATGATAGAGTGCACTACAACACTTTATAAGATTTTGTTTTTCGTTTCATGTCCAAACATGCTCGTAAGGCAAGAAATGGTGATTGAATCACAAGGCCAAGAAGCATTGTTTAGGTTCTTTCGTGTTCTTTTTTATTGTATATAATGTATCATGTGCAATTGTAAATAGTATACTCCATATTCATTTAATTAATATAAAATTCTATTTTCATGAATTAGGATTTGATTTGGACTGCATTTCGATTTAAAAAAAGGTTTTTCATGGCAATTATCAATTACTAAATATATTGAATATAAAAAATAATTAATAATAAGAACTGCCGACGAAATTAGCCTTTTGTTGGCATTACCTTCATATACCAACGCATGTATTGCGTAAGTAGATTCTTAGATTTTTCTCGATGATTTTTCATTTTTTTCGGCATAGAAAGGTACTACCGACGAACTATTAATTATTAGCATTTAAAGATTTTCCGGACAGTACTTCAAACCATCGGGATAACCTTGTAATGTCGACGATTTTATCTTCATTGGAATTAAGTACTTCAACCGACGTGACAAATCTCCATTAGAATAACAAAAGATATGCTAACGGTACTCTAATTGCGTCGACGAAAGCCTTTCCCAACGGTGGTATAATGACGAAACTACCGATGATTTTTTATGTTCGGCATAGGTGTTTGCTAATGACTTGTTTCGTCGGAAAAAGTTAATTTCTTGCAGTGGAAGAAGCAATATGGTTTAAGAGTTTTTATGTCATTTGGGATTTAAAAAAAATACCTAACTCAGTATTAGTGAACTGCGATAGTCAGGCTACCATAGCATTTAAGAAAGATCCCTAGTATCATTTAGAGAAAAACCACATAAATACTAGCACTACCATAAAATCAACATTTTTTTTGTGACATGAAAGAAGCATCAGTCTTGTACATGTCGTAGATTCATGTTTTTAGTTGTACTTTTAAATGATGCGACAAATGGACACGGAAAGAATGTGTGAAAACAAACTTTGCAATTTTTTTTAAATACCTTCAAGAGATGATTATTCTTTTTTTACTCTCTTAATATAATATATTTTAATCTTGCAAATTTCTATGAAATTTTTGACGAGATTATGACCAATGAAGAGTTTTGCTTCGCAGATGGTGCAACTATGGACAATATATTTTAGAGTAGAAATGTTGAAAATTTAACCATGTCAAAGCAAAAATCAATACAATATCAAAATCTGCAAACTTAATTGAAGCTTTTAGGAAAACAAATATTATTTTGCATTGAAGTGCAAAAAATTATGATGATACTTTATTCTCTAATAAATCAAAGAGAAATCTACTTAAGTTTAAAGATATATATACGATTGGAATATATTATTGTTCACACGAGATTTCTACGGAAATTTGTTTTGTGGAAATGAACTTGATTTTATTGATTTTTGTGTAGTGGTACAATCTCTAATGTATAATCCTTTGATGCTTTCTCTCTACTTTATATTTTGCTTCGAAGGCTGATGAGTTTGTTCTCGAGTGGAGAGAATGTAACTCGTTGACTTTAGCCTGTTGAAGGATCTTCTTAGTCTTTGATTTCTGCTTATTGAAGAACCTTGGCTTCGAGTTTGTAGAAGGTCTTCAGCTCTTAACTCTGCTTTGTTGAAGAAGAAGGTCAATTTCTTGAAGTCTTCTAGTCTTCAGCTTCTCTTGAGCTTTAGAAGTCTTGGATTTCTTCAGAGTCTAAGATCTTCTAAATTCTGAGTCTTCTTAAATCTTCTAGAGCTTTTGAATCCTGTAAGTCTAAATTCTTCTGAATCCTTCTGTCTTCACTCTGAATTTTGAATGCCTATAAATGAGGGAGGGCCCCTCTATTTATAGAGATTTTTGTGGATCTCAAATGAACTTGGGCTTAGGCTTGACTTTTGGGCCCGACCAATAGACTTGAGCTTATTTAAATTTAACTTAGCTATTTTTTAATGGGCTTCCATTATTTGGGTCAACCTAATTTCATTTTAGTAATTTTGGGCTTACTTAGATTTTAGTGCATCACATGACACAATCCATTAGACCAAATTATGTCGACTAAATAAGTGACATTATTTAATTTTCTAATTTTATGTCTTTTAATTTTAATTTAAAAAGACGCGTATAAATTTGTAATTGGTCACGGAATTTATCATTCAACAAATGCCTTTTTTTGAGATTTATGCACTTATACACGTTGATGGATCTCGGAAAACTTTTTTTTTTTGCGAACTTTAATTGATTTTTTTTTTTGGCAAAAATTTCTCCATTGTTTAAATTTGAAATTTGGAGACAATTATTAGCTTTGCCATTTTGCCAAAATTAAAATTTTCTGGCCAAAAGATATTTAGCAGAAAATTAAAATTTTGATATTTGTGAGTAATTTTCGCACCTTGACAAATCTTTTGCCAAAATTAAAATTTTCCAAGAGATGTTCATGAGTAATTTTGGGACAAATCTTTTGCCAAAATTAAAAATTTCCAAAAGATATTCGTGAGTAATTTTGGGACAAATCTTTTGCCAAAATTTTATGGCCCAAAGGATATTTAGAAGAGATTTTGTCATCATTATTTTGGAAAAATCTTTTGAACAAATTAGAAATTTTTTAGCCAAAGATATCGAGAAATATTTTGAACATTAAAAATATTCCACAACAAAATTTCTTTTCTTATAACTCAAGAAGAGTTGCCAAGACTAGAACATGAAAGTTCCAAAACAATTCTTTTAGGTTCTCTCTAAAAGCTTGTTTTTTTAGCCTTTCTTTTGCTTATTTAGTTTCTAATGCTCATGCAGTTTTTCTTGTTTTGTTTTGTAGATTTGAACTATCAGCAGCGACACCCTCCTTTCTCATCTTGTTGGCACAATTGGTAAAACATTTTTTTAAGGTGTATGAGGTACTGTCGTTGGTAAATTTGCTAAAGCCTGTCATCACTTCTTTTTTTTTCTTTCAATTATGTTGGGTGCTGCCGCAAGGTCCCCAACGTTTTTTAAGAAAAATATGTTGGATGTTGTTGCAGGTAGCCCCAACTCTCTCTCTTTTTTTTTTTAATAAAGTTTGGATGCTACCGCAAGGCAGCCTCAATTTTTTTCTTGAACGTTTGGGTGCTATCGAAAGGCAGCCCCAAATCTTTTTTTTTAATTAGTGTTCATCTTCTTTGTTTTCTTTAGGAACGAAATATTCTCACTACAACTCCAGTTTTCATCTGTCCCAAGCGGTACATAGATATTCAAACTTCCCTTTATTTTATTTTTTTTGTTCATTTTGGATATGTATATAAATTCTATTATTATTAACATTGATTTTCTTGCTATAACGCTTTTGTGATGCTGTTATATTGTTATGATGTCTCTGTTTTTGATGTTGCTATGATGCTCCTGTTGTGATTTTTTTTTTACATAATTTTGTGTGTGTGTGTGTGTGTGTTTTTTTTTTTTTTTTGGAAACCTACAACAGTCAAAGAATATCCCACAAGGCCAATCACCTAACGTTTTTTTTTTTTAAAAAAATATCGTGATTGAGGAGGCAATTCAGTGACGCCACTGCTGCTTAGGGCAATCAGTTAATTTTGGTGATTGTAAGATCCTACAGCAGTGGTCACACGAAGAATATTCCACAAGGTCAATCATTTAACATTTTCTAGTTTCGGGTGATTAAGGAGGCAGTTTGGTGATGTCACTCCTGCTTAGGGCAATCACTTAATTTTCGTGATTGTAAAATCTTACGGTGGTGGTCACCCAAAGAATATCCTACAAGGCCAATCACCTAACTTTTTTAATTTCTGGTGATTGAGGAGGCAATTCAATGATGTCACTCTTATTAATGGCAATCACTTAATTTTGGTGATTGTAAAATCCTACGGAGGTGGTCACCCGAAGAATATCTCACAAGGCCAATCATCTAACTTTTTTAGTTTTTGGTGATTGAGGAGGCAATTTAGTGATGTCACTCCTGCTTAAAGCAATCACTTAATTTTGGTGATTGTAAAATCCTGGGGTGGTGGTTACTCGAAGAATATCCCACAAGACCAATCACCTGACTTTTTTATTTTCTGGTAATTGAGGAGGCAATTCAGTGATGTCACTCCTACTTAAGGCAATCACTTAGTTTTGGTGATTATAAAATCCTACGACAGTGGTCACTCGAAAAATAGTCTTTTTTTTTTCTTTCGTACTACAATGTTTGTGGCAATTTTGTTTTTTGAAGTTTTTATTATGATTCATTTTCATTATTATTTTTTTAATTTTTTTTTTTCATAAGGTTATCTTGCACCATGGTGTATTTTGCTGAAGATCCCAATAAGATGTACCAAATTATCTTGAAGGATAAAAGTCAACCAATTCAAAGAGGAGTCATTATTCACGTGGATGAGCCAGTACATGGGAGTTTCTCAAAGCCATGGCCAAGTTTAGCTAATTATGAGGTTTTGGCTACATGGTTTAGGGAAAGACCTTTGAATACTTATTCTTGTGTGAAAGTATAGCTCTTGCAATCACCTATACACAATAAGGAGTCGAGTGAAAACCCAGAACCAACCTTAGGTAGTCGCATCATTGTAGGTGTAGTTCATTGGGGCCCTACATTAAAGGTTCATGGAGAATTTTTTTTATATCCCATATTATTGGGAATGGCTGGAGGTCGGTGTTGCTTGCAATGAAAAGGTACCTCAGAACGCTCGCTTGCTAGATATTGTAATGGCTTCCCTATACACCTATGATTGCAAAAATGATATAATTTGATCTTTTTTTTTAAGACTGATGCCCTTCAACCAACACCCTTCATACTTCATTTGGGGAGTTGTCTATATCCTTGTGGATCTGTGGAAGCTTGGGAGCTTTCTATTAGAGGCAGGTTGTATGACGAAGTCATTTTTTGTTATAAAGAATTATTAGGGTCGGTTGGTCAGGAGGGAGGTCTTCCAAAAAGTTGTGAGTATCTCTTTGTTGCATATTATCACAATGTTTGTCAAGACCTTGATCACTCCAAAACCTTTGTCAGTTTATGGATTTCTTTTTAGTTTAAAGGTCACTTGAAGTATGCAAAACCTCATATTCGAAAGTGGAAGAAAGTTTGTCATCCTCGTTTGACCCATCATTTGGATGGGACTTCCATTAAATACCTCGATTGGTCTGATAAAGAAATTAATTTATTTTACGAATTGGGCATTGAAGACGAGTGTAGGGAAAGGACATATTTCGCTGCGTTTCTTTCTTGCTGGTTGTGTATATTCGTATTTCCCAGGGAACATACTTCCATTCACCCTGAAGTTTTTAAAGTTGTCAGTTTCATGGCTGAAGGTGGTACCTTTAGCCTTGTTGTCCCTATTTTGGTTAATATCTATCCTGGGTTGGGTTAGATTTAGAATGCTCTATCTTTGGTTGGCCATTCAAGAGCTTGTTTTCCTATGCATTATGTTCATGGTTGGTTGGCCCATCATTTTAATACACATTACAAAGTTCCCAAAGTAGTTAAAGGTCCAATAATGACTAATTTCGTTAGAGAAGGTGGAGCGAAAATACTTTAGTAATTTTGAAGCTCGTGTTCACATTCATAAGGGCAAATATGTATCATGGTATGTGAGTCTTCTATCGAGGAACAAAGACAAGATTTCGAAAGATGATGAAAATTTTTCATCTTGGCTTTCCTCCTTTTTGTGAGCATTCGATCATGTCTATTATCATTGCGTCATGGGAATTTAATGGTCATTGAAGCTTATAGCTCGTGTCGCTTTAGTAGACAATTTGAATTTATCAAGACATATCGAACAAATTAGGGAAAGAAATTGCTCCTGTTACTTTGGGCAATGTATTGCAACTTTGGCTGATATGCAATCAGACTAAGACAATGTCTCAAGTTTATCTTTCTGCACTGGTGGCTAATCCACACTATCAGATTACTTCACGTTACAGAAGTTGGTGGTCAGCAAAAAATGGAAATTATCTTGTAGAAGGCATACAAGTCTTAGTGACTAGTGCTTTTCTGCCTCCATCTAAGCCTAATCTTCCTAAGAAATTTGGTAATGGTAAAGGTGGTAAAAACATTCGCGTTCTTGAGGCTGACAAATTTCCTTCTAAGAGTGATGCAGAAAGCCATAACAGTAATAGTGATCATCATTGGAATAGGCCCAAGAAAGTAAAAGTGACTTTAGCTTACAATGATGTTTTTGATGGAGTTCAAAGTGCTTTGCAATTCCATAGTATGCTTCTACCTTTGGTTAGTAATTTTACATTGCTACATTTTTGTTTTCTAAGAAGTCATTATATATAATTTTTGTTATTATTACGGTTATTATTACAACCACTTTTTTTTTTGCAATCGAATCTAGGCGATCTCATTTCAGATGTTGAGGAGTGTCACAGCCCTGATGCCATTAATTCTGCAAGTGTACATGTTGAAAAATTCAAAGCTCCAGATGACAACGTTGCGATTTCATCAGTTATCAATGAGAATCTTGAACAGACGAAGAAGATGACACACACTGCTGTTTCTGAAGTTTCTCATTATTGTGCTGAGAATGTAATCTCGAATTTCTGGAGACAGGCTGCCTTAGATATGTGGGAGAGCATACAACAGAAACTTGGACGTACTTCCTTTGAGAATGTCAATAATCTTGAGCATGAGACGCATAAGATATTTGCTGCAATCTCAAAAACTCATACAACCAACTTGCCATCTCTTGAAGAGTTCATGGATGGATACTATCAAAAAGTGGAAATGTATAACAACATGCAATCTTCACTTTCCATGCAATTAACTTTGACAAGTAAGGATCATCAATTGAAAGAGAAAAATATATGTCTAGAAAAGGCGCTGCTTAACTAAAGACATAAACTTGATGAAAAAGAAGTGCTCCAACAATCGCTTGCACGGTCGACTTTGGCGATTGAGTACTTAGAGGCCAAGCTGAAGATTGCAAAGGAAGAATCTTAAAGACTTTTCTGCTTGATCTCAGAGAAAGAGGTCTTTAGATCATCATAGGCTTGAGATTTCAAAGGCGCGCGAAAAAATCAATAATATTTAATGTGCTTCTACTATCAATGACACGAATTTAAAAATTTTGGCAACATTGCGTGAAATCGTGGAGAATATGCATGGAGACTTGAGAGGATATGCATGGGTCCCATGATTGTTGTTTTGTTGCTATTATTATTATTTTTTTTACTGTTATATGAACTATATATATTTTTTATTTTATGGAACCATTTTTTTTTAATTTTATTGAATGATGATTTTTTTTTTATTTTACGGAATGATTTTTTTTATGTGGAATGAACTTAAAGTTTTCTTTAAGCTGCCTACGTACCCTATAAGATTAGGGATCAACTCATAACATAATTTATTTGAAGTTTTTTTATTTTAAGAGGGGGTCATTCACCTTTTAAACTCATGCAGGCAAGGAGTAGTGTGCAATTTATGCTCTTGCGATAAAGAGCATTACATTTTATGCATAATACTTCTTTAGAAACTTTCCATTGATTGGGCCAATCTTAAGCTCATTTTTGTTAGCTATCTTGTATGCTCCATTCGTGTAGACTTCTTTATCAATATAGAGTCTATCCCATTTAGGTGTAAATTTATTCCCTATATGTCGAGTTATTATAATAGATCTTTGAACAGTAAGCACGAGTTCCCAACTTGAAACGATCAAGGTCGTACCTTTTTATTAAAAGCCTTAGACATGCGTGCTTGATAACATTCCAATGTCTGTTGAGCGTCTAGTCTTTTCTCGTCTAGCACTTCCAACTCTTGAAGATGCAACTTAGCATTATCTTCTACAGTCAGCCCTTCTTGGACTACCATTCGTAATGAGGGAATTTCTCTTTCTAAAGGGAGTACAACTTTTAGCCCATAGACTAGAGAATAAGGCGTAGGTCCTGTTGGAGTGTGATAGGTAGTTTGGTATACCCATAATGCTTCACCTATTCGTTCATGTCAATCTTTCTTCGCTTTAGAGACGATTTTCTTTAGCAAATTGTACAACGTCTTATCAAACGCTTCTGCCAACCCATTTGTTGTGGCATTATACATAGATGAATTATACTATTTGAAGCCAAACTTTTCACACAACTTATCCATCAGACTATTAGAGAATTGTCTTCTATTGTCTGTCACTATGCGATGAGGGATGTCATATCGATATGAGATGAGTGCGGACAAATTCTACTACATTTTCTTTCTTTGCTTCTTGTAATGCAACAACTTCGACCCATCTTGAGAAGCAACCTGTCCCTGCAAGAATATAAGAATGTTCTACTGATGATTTGGGTGTTATAGGACCAACAAGATCGAGTCCCTAAGCTTCAAAAGGTCATGAAGCGACAGTTGGGTGCAGTGGTTCTTGAAATTGATGTATGAAATTGGCATGAGATTGACAAGCTTCAGACCTCTTCGCATATTGCATCGAGTCTTAAACCATTGTAGCCTATAGTAGCCCATTCTTTTTAACTGATAATGAAGTTTTGGTCCAGATTGTTGAGCCCCACAAGTACTTGAATGAGCTTTGTCCAGTGCTTTTGTTGACTCGTCCTTTCCTAAACATCAAAGGAAAAGACCCTCATATGAGCAATGATATAGGATGCCCTTATAGTGAATGAATCAAGCAATTTTTCGTTGTATCTCGATTTTATGTCGAGTATCGTTGGGGAGCTTCTCGTGCTAAAAGTAGTCTATGATTAGTTGTCGCAAATGTTATTCTTCAATGACATAGACATGTATTACATTTGTTCCTTCGCTTTCGTCTTCAGCTAGTGGTATGATCCATCTTTGACAAAGGGAGATGTTCAAAATTTCATCTTCTAAAATCGTTAGAGTTGTAGCCAAATTTGCTAAAGTGTCTATTGTTTTATTTTGAGATCTTAGCACATGTTCTATCCTTGTGCTTTCAAAGTTTTCCAACAACTGTTTTGCGTAGTTGAAATAAGGTATTAGGTCTTCACGTCTTACAGCATATTGGAGTAGTGATTGATTTATTATCAACTTTGAATCTCCATAAGTCTCTATGTTAGTTACGCCAATATCCATAGTTATTTGAAGACCAATAATGAGTGATTGATATTTAGGCACATTATTCGAACATACTTTGCTAAAGGTGAAGCTATATGGTAGCATGTGTTTTTTGGGTGAGATGAAGATTATACCTGCCCCTGCGCCATCCTTTCGAGCTGTACCGTCAAAGTACATAGTCCAAGGCTTAGTGATTTCAACGAAGAAAACTTCTTCATCAAGCAAATTTTCTTGTAATTTCCAATCTGATGGGATTGAATGATCTGCCAAGAAGTCTGCTAAAGCTTTTCCCTTTATTGCTTTATGCGGAACATATATAATATTGTATTGTTGAAGTAAGATTGCCCATTTAGTCAATCGTCATGAGATGATAGGTCTAGATAAGGCATACTTGATAGGGTCAGCTTTTGGCACCAAGTGTAGTGTAAAGGCTTGCATATAATTGTTGGGTTTTATGTCCAAAAACTCGTGCTATGTAGACGTTTGAAGGGATCGAATCTGAATTGTTGAAGCAATTTATCGCGTTTTGTCTTTGAGATGGGGTAAAGGAAAAACAAATCAAATTACTATACAACAAATTGAAGAGAGGAAAAATTACCTTTGAAGATCCTCAAGAACACCACCAATTGGTTTCTTTGCTATGTCTCAAAGGGGATCGGACTGGGATTGTAGGATCCCAAATGCAA
The DNA here is from genome assembly GCA_026257165.2 of Telfairia occidentalis. Taxonomy (NCBI): domain Eukaryota; kingdom Viridiplantae; phylum Streptophyta; class Magnoliopsida; order Cucurbitales; family Cucurbitaceae; genus Telfairia; species Telfairia occidentalis. The sequence goes on along the minus strand of JAOANK020053379.1, from coordinate 843 downwards.
AGAATTGAGAGAGAGTGATTTCTAAGAGATCAATCGATCAATTTCAAATTGGGAAAATAATCGATAGATGAAGGGGTTCCCCTCCCCCCTTCCAGTCTCCACTCCCCTGCAAAAATAGTAGGGCAGTTATTTAATAAAATAAAATATATATATTAAATCATATTTAATATATATATAATTAATTAAAAATTAATTAATTTTAAATAATAATTATTAATTAATTAATTTCAAAAATCACACATGTATTTTAAATCATATTAGAATGCATCTCTCGCACATAATCTATAATTTTAATATGAATCCAGTTCACATTAATTTTATTATATAGTTATAATGTAAATCTGATTCACATTATTATTTGAATTTTATTCAAATATAATTCCCTTTTATTATATAGTTTTATAAATCATATTTATAATTAAGTATATCTTCATACTTTATATTAAACCTTGTTAATATAAAATTCTCTTTAAATAATTTGAACAATTCAAATTATTATAGAATCAACTAATCCTAATGTTACCCTTAGTGAGCTAGTAAGGGGACCTAATGGACCTACAGATTAGAAGCTCTAATGATTCAAGATTAAGTTAATTAAATTCATTAATTAATTAAATCAACATTCATTAACTCTGGGTCACTCCACTAAAGACCCATAGCTGTACTCTTTGTACTGTCGATATGTTTCTGTGTCCATGAATATAACCAGTCCTCAATAAGTCGATCCTTCACAAATTGCTTGTAACTACAACTAGGTCAAAATTATCGTTTTACCCCTGTAGCTACTTCTTTCTCCTTAAGTCCCACTGAATCCTCTAATGAACAACATGTTTATGGTCCAAT
>JAOANK020053274.1:0-20005 GCA_026257165.2 Telfairia occidentalis | reverse complement strand
AAAATACAAGGAAAAGTGAATAACATGCAAAGGGGCGAGGAGTCACTCGCCACATACAAAGGAAAGCAAATAACATGCAAAGCTAGGGTGAGACAGTCGTCATGGGCATACGGCCATGGGCCACTTGCCTTGGACAAGCATTACCATGACATTCTCCCCTACTTAAATGGTTGACGTCCCTGTCAACCGTTGTTGCTTGAACTCTTCGATCTTGTCTAAAGTTGATCGAAGATCATCGCTCCGCTCCCAACTAATCTCTTCATCTGGGAGTTCTTTCCACTTGACTATGAACTCTTGTACATCCCTTATTGGTCGGCGAACTCGGCGGGTCCAATCGGCCATAATTGCTTCAACTTCTTTCTCCACGCTGTTCTTCAAGTTGAGTGTAGGTCGCGTCACCTCATTTCGCATCAGGTCTTCGCCGTTAGCGTGATAAGGTTTCAAGTTGCTAACATGGATTACTGGGTGTATCTTCATCCATGAGGGTAGTTGGACTCAGTAGGAGGTCTTCCCAACCTTCTAAAAGACATCTACGGGTCCTTCATATCTTCGTACCAGACGCTGGTCCTTGTTCCCTCGAAAACACAATTGTTGGGGTCGTAATTTGATGAATACCTTGTCACCTACCTGAAACTTTAGAGGTATGCACTTCTTGTTTGCCCACTTTTTCATGTGTTTTGCTGCCTTTTCAAGATAGGCTCGGGCCATTTCGGTTGTCTACTTCCACTCTTTAGTGAAGTTGTAGCCATGAGGACTCTTCCCTACATAGGGGTGATCAACAACATGCGGCATGATGGGTTGCTGCTCGCACATGACTTCGAAGGGAGTTTTCCATGTTGAGGTGCTCCTCTGGCAGTTAAAACAGAATTGTGCAACATCTAGCATTTGGATCCTAATCTTCGGTCGTGTGTCGATGAAGTGACGCAAGTATTCCTCCAACATGCTGTTAAATCATTCGGTCTATTCGTTCGTTTGTAGGTGATAACTAGAGGATATGTTCAAGCTGGACCCAAGTAAGTGGAACAACTCAATCCAAAAGGTTCCTGTGAACCTACCATCTCGGTCACTCACAATGCTTTCAGGAACGCCCCACAATTTTACGACATTCTTGAAAAAGAGTTGAGCAGTCATCTCGACAAACCACGTCTTGGGAGTTGGGACGAAATCGCATATTTAGAGAATCAGTCGACAATTATGAGTATTCCCTCTGACTCCCCAACCTTAGGCCGATGGGTGATGAAGTCGAGTGACACACTCTCCTAAAGGTCTTGTGGGCACGGGAAGGGGCTCCAACAAGCTAGCAATCTTGGATCTTTCAGCTGTGTCCTGTTGACAAATAAGGCATGTCTTGGTATACTGCATAACGTCGTCGCGTAGGTGAGGCCAGTAATAACTTTTTTTTTCAGCAAGGCACAAGTCTGCTGCCATCTAGCATGTCCGGCCCACAATGTGTCATGACACTCTCTAATCAGCAATTTCTGTAGGTTCCCAGAGCGAGGGACATACAGGTGGTTCCCTTAGTAAAGAGGAAGTCGTCTTCTACCCAAAACTGGTGAGTCTTCCCCTCCTTAGCCAATTGAATTATGGTACGGGCAGTTGGATCACTTTCCAAATGATCCTTGATAGCTTCTCGAATGGTTCATGTCAGCTTACTAGCTTGTAAATGAGCTAACATGCACAGGGTCGCATGCTTTCTATTTCAGCTGAGGGCATCTGCAGCTTGGTTAGCCTGTGCTGGCTTACGTTCGAATTGAAAGTCGAACTCAGCGAGGTATTTTTGCCATTGAGCCTGTTTGGAGGACAACATTGGGTGGTTAAAAAAGTGGCAGATTGAACTATTGTCAGTCTTCACGATGAACTTCACGCAAAGGAGAAATTACTTCCTCTCTGCATTGTTAAGTTTTCGACTTTTGTAGGCTATGGGGTGACCATTCTGCAGAAGAACACCACCCAGGGAAAAATCTGATGCATCCGTCTAAACTTCGAAGGGTTTTGTAATGTCGGCGTTTCCAAGCACCGGCCCTTATTCAAGCCATCAAAAGCGACTTGCCATTCCAGTGTCCAAGTCTATGTGCGATCCTTCTTCAGCTATTCTGTCAGTGGTTCGACCCTTTTCGAGAATCCTTCCACGAATTACCTATAGTAATTTGTGAGTCCCAAAAAGGACCGCAATTCTCTGATGGATGTCGGTGGCTTCCAATCTTGGATGGTCTTGATTTTTCCATCTTCCATTCCAATCCATCCGCATTCGATGACGTGGCCGAGGAAACTAATGTGCTTTTGTGCAAATGAGCACTTCTCTCGATTCACATATAGCAGGTTTTGCCTTAACTTCTCAAAAACAAGTTGTAAATGAACCTGGTGTTCTGCCATTCTTGGGCTATAGCCTACTATGTCGTTTAGGTAGACCACCACGAATTTATCTAGGTAATCATGGATTATTTCCTCGAGTTTATTGTCTTTGATAATTGAAATGGCCATAAATGTCAGTTTTTCGTGAGCAAGACCCCTCTTCAGTTGGAGTGCTGATATCATTTTCACTCCACTTGGTTGTTTCAAAGTAGCCTGGATAATAGTGGGGTTGGAATCCGTGACAACCAAGCATTTGGCAACGGGCATGGGGATGACTTTATGTTCAAGTAGGAACTCCATCCCCAACACCACATCAAAATCATCCATCTTTACTATCACAAAATGCACTAATCCAGATCAAGCCGCAAGTTTCAGCTGGACTCTTCTAGCAACTCCCATAATCGGCAATCCTGCTGAGTTCAAGGCTTTCATCTTACTTGGGTTTTGGTCCCATCGAAGGTTCAATTGACGGGCTTCCAACTTGGTCATAAAGTTTTGGGTGGCTCCAGAATCCACCATCGTGCTTTTCCTGGTCTTTTTGTTGATCCAGGCTTCAACATACAATAGCCCACGCTCGGGTGGTCCTTTTGCCCCTTCGACTTTTCTTTGAAGGGCTGATAAGAACTTGAGTGCACCCATGCATGGGTTCTCATCAACATCGTCTGAGGGGCTATTGATCTAGACAGCTTCAGGTTCGGGTTCAGATTGTTTACTAGGGTCTCTTGGAAGGCCTTGAGAGCTGCTCGTTCTGGACATTCATAGGCTCTGTGTGCTCCCTTACATATGAAGCAATGGGTATCCAGCGATTTATTATTATTGTAGTTGGTCTGTTGGTTTGGCCCTCGCCAGTTGTTTCCCCCTCTCGATTGGAAGGGTCTGCGATTTGTCCCCACATTCTGATCTCCCCCCAACTTTTCGGGGGGCTTGTTCCTGCCGACTTGTTCCCTTCACTGGATGAGGCTTGGTTCCTCCTATGATCCTCGGACTGTTCGTTGCTCATATCAAATAGACGTTCAGCCGTAGCATAGGCAGTAGTTAGACCTTGTACTCTTTGTTTGTATAGTTTCGACCTGGCCCACGATTTCAGACCTTCCACTAAAATAAAGACCTTGTCCTTTTCTGACATGTCGCGAATATCCAACATTAGCCCTGGGAATTGTTTAACATACTCTTGGATGCTCCCAGCGTGTTTCAGCTCCTACAGCTTTCGGCGAGCTATGATCTCGACATTCTCTGAAAAAATTGAGATCGCAATTCCTATTTCAATTTTTCCCACCAATCGATGGTACACCGACCTTCTTCGATGTCCATATACCTTGATTGCCACCACAGCTTTGCAGCGTCAGCAAGATGCATAGTAGCTAGGGTGATTTTTGCTTCATTCGTCATTGTGTTCTTCACTCGAAAATATTGTTCCAAGTCGAAGATGAAGTTATCGAGAGCCTTTGGATCATGAACCCCATAGAAGGGTTTGGGCTCCGAGACCTTCACCTTGTTAACTTGAACAACGCCCCAAGCTGGGGTCTGGTTTCCCACTGGTCTGATAGTGAGATTTACTTTGGCTGTCACTTCAGTAATTGCAGCCTTAACTTCCTCACTAAGTTTAGTAATCATCTGAACTATTACTTTCTGAGAGCTATCGAGTTCTTCGACACTCTCCTCCATATGTGCCACAGAGCTCGAAGAGCTATCTTTACCCTCAAAGCTAGCAGTCCGCTTAGCTTTGTCTTCAAGGGTCTCAACCCTCAGCATCAATTCTTGTACTGGCAGCCCATCAATGAGGGCATTCACCTCGTCAATTCCCTCAGTCTTGATAGATATCTCCTTTAGCCGAGATTCCAAATATCAGAAATTATCAGGAACTTCCCTAAAAAATAACAATTGTTCCTCTATCTCGACAAGTCTGTCAACGTGGGCCTTGCCCATCTGCTTGATCGTTGACATCATTGTTTTTCGCAACACGTGGAGCCAACTTGGCTGTGATACCAACTATCACAATTGCACTTCAACGAGGCTCACAAAGCTATTGTGCGGCACTTGCTATAACCCTTAAGTAAGTTAGTAAACTGAAACGAGACTGTCGATGGCACAACGGGTCTGTCTTGCAACCTCTGCCCATGCTTTCGGAAAAATGGTTTTAGAAAACGTGGTCAGAGAAAAGGTTTTAAAAAATGTTCGAAAGACATTTTAGAAAGCTTGTTGCAGGTATAAAGCAATATAATGTAAGCCACGGCTTTATAGCATGCAACATTGGTAGGAAGGTTTGACAACTCCTTATTCCGCCCTATAGTATATTATTGAGTATTTTGAGAATGACAACTAAAAATATGCAAAGTGGCAATGAGTAACTCGCCACACAAAATACAAGGAAAAGTGAACAACATGCAATGGGGTGAGGAGTCACTCGCCACATACAAAGGAAAGCAAATAACATGCAAGGTTGGGTAAGACAGTTGTCATGGGCATACGGCCATGGGCGACATGCCTTGGACAAGCATGACCATGGCACTGGGCAACCCCAGATCCTAAAGTGTCTTAAACTACCTTTACGACCTCTTCAAAATTCCTAGGTGTTTCTAAAACACTTTTTGACAGAACATTGTTGAAGATATAAACTGCAGTCTTCATTGAATAACCTCAAAACGAGTCTAGTAACTGAGCGTAACTCATCATAGACCGAACCATGTTCAACAGGGTTCTATTTTTCCTTTTTGATACACCATTCTTCTGAGGTGTACTAGGTGCTGAGAGTTGGGATGTAATTTCATGTTCTATCATATAATCATGGAATCTCAAGTCCATATACTCTCCACCTCGATTAGATCGAAGTGTTTTTATCTTTTTATCTAACAAATTTTCAACCTCAGCCTTGTACTCTTTGAACTTTTCAAGAGCTTCAGACTTTTGTTGCGTTAGATAGAGATACCCATATCTTCAATAATCATCTAAAAAATAGATGAAATATTCATACCCTTCTCTAGCTTTTACATTCATCAGACCACAAAGATCTGAATGTGCCAGGTCTAACATTTCTTTGGCTCTATGACTTTTTTCAGTAAAAGGTCTTTTAGTCATTTTGCTTTCCAGGCATGACTCACACATACTCACTTTGAAGCCTACTCTTAACCAATCTCTCAATCGTATTGAGATGAATGTGACCTAATCGTAGATGTCCAAGTTGGACATTTTCTTTAGGAGAAATTTTTTGTTTGTTATTTTGAGTTACTACAATTCTAAACATTTCAGTATTAATTAGTGCTTTTCATGCTAACAACCTTAGCACATACAAATGGGTTTCTAAGTTTGCTGAACAAATATGAACACCATTCTTATAAATAAATACTTTATTTAAAGAAAAAGTGATAGAATAAGATTGTTCAATCAAACATTTTATAGAAATTAAGTTTCTCTTCAAACCAGGAACTACATAAACATTTTCTAATAAAATGAAAGTTTTCTGTAAAAGCAATTTCAAACCTCCCACTGCAACCACTAAGGCGACCTGCCCCGTGCCAACCCGCATGGTCATCTCATCAGTCTTGACCTGTTGCCAAGAACTAATTCCCTAGAATGAAGAGCAAAAGTGATTAGTGGCCTCTGAATTAATTATCCAGGTAGCATCATCATTCTCCACTAAATAAGTTTGTACTACAAGTAAATCGTATTTAGCTTCTTTGGCCTTCTTTTTCTCTGCCAAATACTTAAGAAAGTTTTGTTTCGAATGTCACTTCTAATTGCAATGGAAATAATTTTCTTTCACAACCCTGGCCTTTTTGGTCGATGGTGGAGCTGTAATAGGGTTAAGCTTTTTCTGACCCTTTTGACCTCCCTTCTTCTTATTCCATTTATTGGGGCCTGAAGAAGATGGTAGAGAATTAGTTCTAGAGGTCTAACCTCGTAGAACTTCCCTGAGGAAGAAGCAACATTTGCCTCTCCCTTCTCTTTCTACCCCTTGACTTTCATCAGAGACTCAAAAGTCTGTAGCTCAATAAGAAGAGAAGTCATGAGGTAGTTCAACTTGTTCATAACAGTGTTAGAACACAACTGTAGGAAACTATCCGACAGTGAGATTAGAATTATGTTAACCTATCTGTTCTCATCGATGATCACTCCATTCATCTCTGCCACGCTAAAGAGGACCATCATGTTGAGAACATGTTCCCGAACGGATGTTCCCTCTTTCATACTGGCATTGCAGAGGTGTTGCAAGGCTTCATCCTTGATCTGTGAGGAAACTCCTCAGTCAAAACAAAACGCAGGTCATTGATGATTAGCACAGTATTCAAGTTATTTTTCTAGCTTTTATAGTTTCGCCAACAAGTTTATTAGCACTTAGAAGGTTAATTAATGCGCTTGACATTTTGTTGAAACATGCAAATTATTTATATCAGTACTATGCAAAACCCATTAAATCCAATCATATTTTAGCAAAATTCTTTATGTACCCTATGTGACATCTAATTTTGTAAAGATGCTTCAATGGGTCAGAATGAAAACCACCGAAAGAAGGTCAGTCATCCCTTCATTGAATTGAGACATTCTCAACTAATCATCGTACCAAGATAACTCTTACCCCTATAACAATTTGTCATCATTGTTTAGGTCAAGAAATTATTAACTCTTAACAATTTCTTATAAGTGTGACCCTTCATTTTAGACCCTAGAGTTCCGCCCCAATAACAAACCTAAGAAAAAAAGTCAATTGGGGCAAAAAGTAAAGTGATGCTATCTATTTCTGGATTTTTAGTTTGATTTCATGCAAACACCTTCTTAAGGGGGACACAAGCAAATGGTGCCACGAGGTCGAGCATGAAACCAAACAACAAACTAAAAAAGGACACCACAGGATGTGTTGATACACGTCCCTCTCCCACTCACTATAAACATTTTCTCCATTCACCTTGCTATTGACATATGCAAACACCTTCCTAAGGGGGACACAAGCAAATCGATGCCACGAGACGAACCATAGATCTCACGGTGTGAACTTTTGGAGAGTTATGTGAGAGAAAATTTATATATCATATATATCTTTTTCTCTCACTGAATGTTTTACCTAAGGTTCATTACTTAGTTAAAATTCCAGCTAACAATTTTATCTAAGTCATTGTGAAAATTAGTCCAATATAACTCTTATATTGCATAGTTTTAACAATACATAGTTCAACTCATTAAGTCTATCTCAATTAATTTTAAACTATTTAAAAAAAAACAATTGACCTATGTTTGCATGCAATTCTTTATTATAGGTTTTAATTCTAATTTATTAATAATATAACAATTACATAATTAATAAATGAACGAAACCTATGGCATACATCTATTTCAACATTCAATTAAAATATAATATTTGTATTCTATGTAATGTCATTCTCAATGCATTTTAATTTCATTAATCATACTTAATATAACTCTTATATTAGGTCATTAATAAAAAACAAAAAAATAATATACATGCATTTTAATTATAACACTTATATTAAATAATATGCATCATATATGTATTTCCTAAGGTGGGATTTTAAAATTATATGGCATACAATATGCAACTAAAATTATACAACAAATGCATAATAAATAACAAAATGAAGCAAATTTTGGCACCCCTAAATTAATTATATAAATACAACTAATTTATATTAACATAATTAATTAAAATAAATAATTAAACAAATTAATTAAGTTTACATAATCAAAAAATATATAAATAAAAAAAATAGCTATTGCATGACCCCACGAAGCACGTTCAACGTCCATAGCGTCGCGACGCCAGCCCTTACCGCAACGTTGCGCAATGCTGCGGTACAGTGTTGGCAAACTAGGAGACAGCATCGAGACGCTGTCGCATAGCGTCGCCATGTTGTGCCTTTGCCGTAACGTTGCACCATGCTTCGACGCAGCGTTGCTATGCTATGCAACAGCGTTGCAACGCTTGGGCTTCTGATTTGTGGCATTGAGCACAACGTCTCAACTCCATGCTCAACGCTGCAACTTTTGCTTTCTCCTCTACTTCCAAACTCTTCCCTTCTTGCTCCATTCTTGCAGCAACTCTTGCCAGTCTTCAAGACTCGGACTTACAGACTCGATAACAGAATTTAAATGCCCAAAACAACGAGCCCTTCCAACTTTAATCGTATTAAAGTAGTAAATCTAAGTGCCAAAATTTGTAAACATCCATTTTGCAAACAAACATTCATAATGCCGTACAAAACTCTCACCTATTCTCTGAATTTTAGATCCAAATTCAATATTGAAGACATTCTAACCTATCTCTGTTACCAATTAAAGGGATTGCATCCCCCGCGGAAACGATTGAACGCGAATGCATTCAACATTCAATTTGGAAAATCAACATGCACAAAAGCCAAATACAGAGAAGGGAGAACTAAAACGTTACCTTTGAAAAACGTTTTCTTCAAACACGATCAATTCCACATTAAGTGACAAACACGAATACCACCACTCGGAGAACTTGCTACACTCAAAGTATCAAGAAATTTCGATGGTGGGATCTCTTGAGTTTTGGTGAGGGTAAAAATAAATGAAAACTTCCAACCTTTGTGTTCATAACACATAAGTATATATCATGAGATGAATGGAAGAGAGAGTGGGAGTCCCATGTTCAGTCATTAACTCCACATTGGTATGGAGTAAATTCGATTTTGAATAATGAAATGTTAATAAAATAATTAATATAATTAATTAATTATCTCATAATTAATTAACTATCTAATATGCACATTAATCACATTAAGTGCATATCTCTCTCTTTTAACCTATGGTTTCAATATGAATTCTATTCATATTAAAATTTTAAACTATAGTATTTATGTGAATCCCATTCATATAAACACAATCTAAATCTTAAATCTTCTTCAACACTTAAATTCTCAAATATTATATGGTTTAATTATAAATCATATTTATAATTAACTATATATTATAATGTATCAATATACATTATACTATATATGTTCCCACAAAATAATTTGAACAATTCAAACTATTTTCAAAATATTATTTCTTGAATAATCCATATCGAGCTAGCAAGTGGACCTTATGGACCTTTCAGTTTGAAGCTCCAATGATACAGGATTAATTAATTAAACTCTTTAATTAATTTAATCAACATTCATTAACTGCTGGTCACTCCACTAAGACCGACAGCTACACTCTTCACATTATAGATATATTTCTGTGTCCATGGATTTAACCAATCTCAGTAAGTCGACCCTTCACAATTGCTCGTAGTCACAGATGGGTCAAAATTACCGTTTTACCCCTGGCTACCTCTAACTTCTTAATTACCACCGATACCTTTAATGAACAATATAATCATAGTCCAACTATGAATAGACCCCTCTCTGACCAGTGAGAGGGTGAGGCATCTCATCGTTCAAGTCTCGATATCAGCTTCAAGGAGAGAAGTTCGCAACTGACTTAGGATTTAAGTCGAGGCACCTATGATCATCCTAGTGAAGTGTAAGTCTCTTTCAGCAACGGTGTTATACAGAGAGACGAATTACTTCGCGGTCTGCTTTTATACATGTCTCACATATATAGAATACCCCCACTCACATGTCTCCACATGAACGTTTAGGATTGAAATGTTTGTGACACTTTACAACACTTGTAACAATCACAAAGTGGGTCGTATTCGTAGTGTCACCAAGATAAGGCACCCAACCTTATCCATATACTACAGACCATTAGGTTATTCCTTAAACATGATCTGCCTGTATGTCTCCACGTACATGTTTAAGTTTCTCATAAAATAACCTTGGATCTTAGTTTATTGGATTGAGTTTATCCGCACTAAATGTCAAATGAAATAACTCTTATTTTATTAAATAAATAATTTGAATAAAATTTCAAAACCACGAAGGTTTAGGGCATCAACCCCAACAGAAAATATCCCTCCAAAGACCCATTCACCATACAAGAGAACATTAGAGATGTAACACAAGCACGGATCCAGTTTTAAAACCTGGGGAGAGTACCGATAGCTAAAAGTGTACCAAACAAAAAATCTCATACACCAAATCATAAGCCTTCTGCAAATCTACCTTTAGTAAACAATGAGGTCGACCTGTCTATCGATGGTACCCACCTACCAACTCCTGACAAAGTAAAATATTGTCCACAATACGTCTACCCTTCAAAAAGGTAAACTGATTTGGACTAACAAAATAAGGGAGCCAGGTCCTGATACGATTAGCCAAAAAATTTTAGATACATTTATAAATTACATTGTAGCAAGAGATAAGCCTATAATAAGCAAAAGCTGTAGGAGTAGCCGACTTTTGAACTAAAGTAATAGTCGAGTATTAATTCCACCCGGCAAAAATCATGTATAAAAAAAATGCAACACTGCAGAGTCGAAATCTTCCCCAATCACTGGCTAAGCTGATTTATAAAACCCGATAGGAAATCCATTAGGCCCAGAAGCCTTACCAGCATTAAGGAGAAAAGAACGCTGCAGATCTCCTCTAGGGACACTTGCAGGCATATATATCATTGGCACAACCGTCAGGTCAAGCAAAATTAACAATATCAGAAATCTAGTGCGCCAAATCTCTATAACCCAAAGGAACCACTCTGAAACACCCCCTTAAAATTATCAATTGCTGCCCGAACAATATCATCATGAGAGAAAAGTACTCAACCAGTCTCATCCACACAATGGAAGAATTCGATTCGTAATCAGCCGACTCTTCACACTATGATGAAAAAATCGTGTATTTTGGTCACCCAGAGCCAGCCATTGAACCTTGGACTTTTGCCTGAAAGATGCCTTCTCACGCCTAGTCAACGTCTAGAATTGCTGAACTACATTTCTAGCAACCCTCTGTTTTTCAGACAAATCTGGATCATCTGCCAAAGCAACTTGTGCCTCTTACCTAACCTTTCGTGCATTCTACACTTCTTGAGCTAACTTATCAACAGAAACCCAAAAGCGGATATGTAGGACCAGCTTAAGAGCTATCAAATTCCGCATGAAACCTTCCAAAGGAGATACCAAAGGATATGAACTCCACACCTCCTGGACCGCATCCAAGAACCCCTCATTTTCAATACAATGATTACAAAAACGAAAAGAGTGAGAATTGTAAATTCTTAAGTTGCATAATTATGCAATAAACCCTAATATTGTATAGATTAATAAAAGCCAAGATCTTTGAACCACATGATTTTCACAATGACATAAAACCTAAGATAACATAGTTTGATCTATAACGTTTGATTCGGTAGGACAATTCTTGAGGATTGTGCTTCTCTCTCTTAGCCTTCTTTAATACTTTATTAGCCCTTCTTGATGAAGAGAAAATACTACTTGAGTAGGCAGAGAGAGAACCAATCTCTAGCATTTTATCTCTATATATACACCTTCAATTAGGATGTAAATTAAGAAAATTACCTTTTAATTAATTGGCCTACTAACTTAGACCTATAACATTATTAAAATAAATGTACATGAGCCACGTTAATAATAATATTAGATTTAAAAATCTAACAAGAATTTCTAGCAACACTATTACCAAAAAAAAATACAAAGGGATCCCCACCCTAGCACCTGCACCTCAAATAATGGCAAAGAATCACAACAAATTGAGTTCACTAAAACACGATCCAAACGTTTACAAATCACTTGCTCTCCCAGGATTTCAATTTTGTTGGTGAACCATGGTTATGTTATTAAAATAAAATAAAGGCATTTCCAATTAATGTCCCAGAATTAATTCATCAATAAACTTTAATGTTCAATGACAAAAAATATTTAATTAAAAAAAAATCAACACATTAAAAGATGGAATCAAACTTGATTCAAACAGCATTAACATAAAAAGACACTTACAATAAAATATATATTTTAAGTAAATACTAAAACCATTAATAATTCTCCAATAAAGTTTCAGGCATAAATATATGAAAGAAAGCAAAAGGGAACATAGGAATAGAGCTAAACAAAGTGATCATCAAGTTTGGCACATTTTACATTTTTAAAAAGAAAAAACTAAAATAAGCAAATTCTTTTAAATGGGCTATGTTAACTATATATATATATTCTACACAGTTACCTAGCTAAGGCATTTTTCATTCCAAAGTAATTTTTTTTTTTTTTTATTAAAAAATGTGATAAAGTTTATTTAGTCCATTCTCTCTTTGATAATTTATAATTTATATTTATATTTTAAACTATATAAACTTTTAAGGCTTCTTTCCATTATTAAGACTTAACAACTTGTTTCATGATCCTTTTTTTTTAAAAAAAGTTTCATAATCATTTTTTTTCAATAATAAATTTGTTTGATATAAAATTATTTTTATTTAATGTAGTCTATTTTCTGAAAAAGATTTTGGATTCTTACTTAAGATTTAAAAAACAAAAGTTTGAAAAACAAATTCAAGACATATAGTTCAAACTTGAAAGAGCAATACAAAAATAAAATTAAAGATAGTTAATAGTGTATTTTCGGTCTTTCAAATTTATTTAAATTTTTATTTGATTTTTAGTTTTAGATTTAACTTTTCTATAATCTTTTGAAACTTGTCGTGATTTTGGATTTTCTTTTACTATGGTTATTTTGTAATCTTATTTTACTAATATATTTTGTAAAAATTTATTTTAAAAATATTATTGTTTAATTAACCTCCAAGAGATCAAAGTAAAATCATTTAATGGTCAAGATATTTTTGGAGTTAGAATAATGTGATTGATAATTCTAGACGGCTAGATGTATGAGAAAAAATCAACATTGTATTTTAAATTTATATTAAATTGTTATTAGAGGGTTGACAATGCATCCACCAATTATTAAGGACAACCCTATTGGGGCAGAGTAATTTTATCTCTGTCTCTTGAATATTACTCTCTCTTTCCTTAACTACTTTTCATAATGTGAGAAATTATTTCTAGAGGTTGAAACAATAGTCTGGCTCGCGATTCTATATCTTAAATGTATGAAAAAACAGTTAAAAACTATATTTTGAATTTGTACAAAAAAGTTATTAGAGACAAATAGATTTTGAACCTTCTTCCAAAAACAATAGGTGACAGTCTCATTTAATAAATTTTTTCATAATCTCTCTTCCCCTTTCTCTCTCTTCTTAATTACTCCCTATAATCTCCCTCTCTCTCTCTAATATTTAAACTATGCTCTCTCCCCCCTTCCCTCTCTCTCCCTCTCCTTCTCTTCTCTCTCCCTCTCTTTCTCTTCTCTCTCATTGACTCCATCACACACTTGTTAAAATCCTCTATGAAGGGGACAATTTGGTCTGTAGATAATTAAAATAATAATATTAAAAAGAATTAATAAGATAAAAAACAATAATATTTACAGGAAAAATCTCATGCTTTTTTTTTTTTTTGTCTATTTGATCTTCCAAAAAAAAAAAAAGGAAATTCAGTACTACCAATTATGCATCTATATGAAACTTTATTAGGCTAGCTTTGTCTCTAACTTCATATATCAAATGAAAAAAAAAAAGTCAATTTAGGCATAACTCAGTGGATAAAGACATGTACTACCATCGCAGAGGTCGATGATTCTATCATTCACTTCCACATATGTTGAACTAAGAAAAAAAAAAAAACAAAAAAGGAGGTTAAGTTGAAAACTTTATCACTTACAAAATTCAAACGATCATATGAAATTTTTTATCTTCTACAGTTAACATTATTATTTGATAAATGTTGACATAACACTCCATTAGACAAAGTTTGGACAAAGTGGACATGATCTACTAGGGAATTGAACAAACTACAAATGAGTGGATTGCCAAATACAAGTAAGGTCGAATTACGTTTGAGACTGACTAAATCATGTCAATCACAATGGATTAAAATTAAATCAGTTGAAGTGGAATTGTTAGTCTACGTCTGCTCACCATCAAAACTTATAGTTTGTCCAAATGTAAATCCAAGTGTATAACTTAAAATTTAATAATGTGTAATTGAAACAACTTTTTAAAGTTCAAGCTTAAATAAGTAAAATAGTAAAAATAAAATAATAATAATAATAAAACATAAAAAATATTAAAGATAAATTTGTCATTATTTGAAAACATCACAAGACAAACAAATAGATAACATATCAAAACATATGGGAAGTAATATTTAATCATCTGTGTTTTTATACAAGACATCGAATGAACGAAAACTTAGATCCAAATTCAACGAACAAAACAAAAACAATTGAAAAAAGAAAGAAACATTATAAAACTAAACTAAGTTACATGATAAAAGAATAGAATAATGAGGAAATGTATGTAATATTGGAAGCCACATCAAAAGAGCGGCACCGCCATCAACGCCGAAAGGAAATATTTAAAAGAAAAGTGTGTTTGCGCATGAAAGCTCCAATTTTAAGGACAAAAAACAACTTATAGTTTCCTAATGCGTCCAAATATGTTGTTAAACAATGCTACTAAGGCCAAACCGACCCCTCTTTTAACTCAAGTTGCAAAAATTAGGTCTTTTTGTCCCCTTATGTGTTCTTTCATTTTTTTTCATCTTTAGGAATTGGATAATGGTGCTCCATCTTCTTTCCCCTTTCTTTGTTTGAATGGGTTGGAGATTTGAAATTGTAGTTTGACTCGATTAAAGTAATTGTTGAGGATTGTGTTTCTCTCTCTTAGTCTTCTTTAATGTTTTATTAGCTCTTCTTAAATGAGAGAAAGTACAATTTTTTTTTTTGAGTTCAACATTTGTGGGGGTGGGAGATCAAACCATCGACCTCTATGATGGTACTATATGCCTTTATCCACTAAGCTATGCTCGGATTGGCGAGAGAAAATACTACTTGATTATGTAAAGAGAGGACCATTTGAGTAAATGTACTTGGGCCACATTAATAATAATTTTAAATTTAAAAATCTAACATTTAAACCCACGACTTTTTTGGTCTCAAGGTATATGTCTTAACTAGTTGAGCTATGCTCAGTTTGGCACCTTCAAATTTATTCTATCTCGAGAGTATTGTATTATAAATATAGAGTAGGACTTCTCTAACATAAGTTCCTTTTAAGAGAGAGGTAGATATATTTTAATCATTAAGATCCTCTGTTTAGGTTGTTTCTTTGTTCTATTTTGATTCTTTAACAAATTACATTATATTTTAGTCTTTAAATTTTAAATCATTTTAGTTTTTTTCATTATTTTTTTTAAAAAAATTATTGATTGAAATATACAAAAATGTCCTTGGTCACGTAACTAGTTTCAATTTTACGTTGGATCTTCAATCTTTTTCTTTTTTATAGATAAAAATCTTCGATTAGGATCCAAATTGAAACCTGTTGGGGGTAAAAATATCACGAGACACCTGAATCGTCTGGGAAAGGCCACACGTCTACGGGCCGCATCACCTCGGATGACCTCAGCCTTACCTTGAGGTGAGGTGGCGAAAAAAGCCCTAGTGTGGGAGGAGAGGTTGCGCAGTCAGTAACATCGTGCCAACTATGGGCGTGGGATGAGGCACGGTCAAGAGAAAATCTCACTTCTAGAAGTTCAGTTGTCGTTTGCCATAACTTGCGGCGGACTCAAGGGGGATTACTTCCATGAGTCACTCCTCCACCAACTATAAAAGCAGGTGCTGGCGGTGGTCATTGTGAAAGGTAGGCACACTCTTCTATAAAAAATCTCCTATCATCAAAAGCAGTCTTACTGACTTGAGTGTTCGAGCCACTCACCTTTGGAGTTCAAACTTGTTCTCCAATTTTCGTGTTGAAACAAAACCAATTAAATCATTCAGAATGCTCTTGACATATGTAATTGGTTTTAATTTTATGTTTGATATTTTAAATGTTTCAATTTTACGATAATGTTTTAACCGTTTCAATTTCACCCATAATTTTTTTTTTTTAATTTGGTATGATTAAACTTAAATTATTTAATACAAACTTAACGTAGACATTGCCTTTAAATTGATTTATTTGATGAGCCAGAAAAACTATTCAAAATTATAACTAAAATAAAATATTTGAAAGTAGAGGGATAGGATAAAATAAATATTAAAAAGGCCAAAGGACGGAGATATATATTTATACCTCTAAATGATTTCCAAATATAATGGTTTTAATCATTGCAAAAGGAGATTCCAACGATATAAAGAGTTATGTTAATTTATAGATTCTCGTATCTCAAAAGGAAAAAAGGAAAAAAGAAATTAGATCCTCATTTTATATAACGGTTTGATGCGGGGATCTTGAAAGTTTTAGATGATTCTTTATTTTATTTTCAGTTTGGACTGGTCTCGATCATTATTTTGGATCTTACAGCAAGAAAATACTTTCTAAGAGCAATTTCTATACTATTGGAACAAATTAATTTTGAGAAAATATATTAAGCAAAGATTAGGATTGTTTTCATAGATTAAATTATACAAAACATGTTGGAAAAATAATTCAGAAACCAATAAAATAGGAAAATAGAAAAATACAGACTATCAAACTAACCATTAGACCAATATTAATCAGATAAAATAAAGGATTTTAGAAAACCTGATTTGGGTTGAGGCATATTGTTGAACGCTGTCCTTAGAGAAACCTGCCCCCATTTGTACTGAGTTATTCGATGACACTTTACTCTTAGGATACAACACCTTTCAAGAGGTTTTGTGTGTAGCAAAATTTCCTTACGAATCCTGTCGATTTGTATCCTCAGGAAGAAGATCACCCTTAGAAACAATTTTGTTGGAGAAAAACTTATCAAAATAATTCTCTTTTCTAAACCTCTATGTTAAAAAAGAATTGGGTCGAAGATCGATGGGGAGAACCCCAACTTTTTTTAATTAATAGATCCCTTGCCATAAGAGTTAAAAAGACTTTTTCTTTTTACTCTTTTTAAATTGTAAAGTAACTAAAAATAAATAGTTAAAGAAAACAAATATATTTTATTACTTAAAATATTTAACAATCCCCCACATATTTTAAGATTTTCTGAAAGACAAATAAGTATAATTTTATTTTATTTTAAAGAAAATAAATAATGAACATCTTTACTATGCAATAGGTGTAGGTACCTTTTGAGTTTGAACCTCTACTTAGTGTAAATAAGCATACATTTGAAAGAGCCGTAGTGGACAAAGTTTGAACTAGGTCCTTTGATTTAGATTTCCACTTACCACACATATAGTAGAAGCTAACTTAGGGATTCTGATATGATTTGCTCTTTAGACAGACATGCACACATATTTTATTTTCATGAGTATTTTAAGGGAGCAGCCCCAATCCCTATTGTAGTGATCTCACTACAATATCCACATAGGTGAAACCTCCAAGGATTGTTTGTGACCAACGCCCTGCAGAATACATGTCTTGGTTTCATTCAGAGTTAACTCTTCTTTATCATCACAATACTGAGCACTACTACCTTAGGAATGGGACAATGAGTATTGTTACGACCCGACTTCTAAGACTCAAACTCTCCCAAGATCATTACTAGCATGCATGCTTTAAGGGAAAAGACACATAAAGGACATAGAAAAGAGACATTAATTGTATACTAATGGAACATAAATTCTAAATATAACATCCTATTATTTTTAATTCAATTTAAGTTTGTTATTTTTGAATTAAATATGGATTATTTTGTTATGGTGTTATTGGAGGGGGAAAATAATTAAAATTTATTTGATTAGAAATAAAGGAATTTTATCCTTCGGACAAAGGTAAAATTAAAGATAATGACATTCTCATAATTAAGTTAACTAGAGTAGGATAAGTGTTTGGATTGAACCCTATAAGTATGCTTGTTAGGAACCCTAGTCACCAAGCCTTCTTAAGTTTTTCTTTCTCCAAAAAAATTTTCCCTCTTCTTCCCATTCTTTCACGCAAAAAGCTCTCTTCCTCCTGAAAATTTTTATCTCATGTGCACCACCTACCATAGATGACCAATAGCAAGCGGCAACGACAGAAGACCAGCAGTGGTAGTGACTGGAGATCGACGGTGGCAGTGGCGATGACCAAAGGTATTTATCTCTCTCTCCTCTTGGTTTTCTCTTCTTTCTGTTAGGGAAATTATCCTAAATATATTACAAACTCAAATTCTATTGCAGTTTAAGAATATATCTAAATACCAATTGCCCAATAGATACAAGTTTCAATTATGCGGAATCAAATAACCAATTGCAACAAGTTGCCTAAGAATTGATAAATAAACTAATCTATCAACCTAAGCCAGGGACAATCACATACAATCAGTATAATAATAAGGAAGAGAAAGAAAGACACTGGATTTATACTGGTTCACCCAATGTGGGCTACATCCAGTTCTCTACTACCGTTGTAGGTTCCACTAAATCCTTCAGGGAGAAGGACAAAGAAGATTACAACCACGCTCAAGGGATTTCTCATAATTTTCTCTCAAGGAAAAAATTCTCACGAATCACTCGAACACTCAATCTCCTTATAGAATGGAGTACAAGAATCACACTCTCACACACTCACAAAATCACTCACTCTAGATCTCTACATCTCTCGATCTCGTTGTATTTTTGTGTATTTGTCTATTTAGATCTCTGGAGTTATGGGTGTATTTATAGAAGCTCACACCAAAACCTAATAGGAAAAGAAAAATGTTGCAAACTATTTCCTAAAAGGAAAATGTGATTAGATCTCCTTCTCTAGTTGACTCCACTTCTCTCAACACTTTCCCTCTTGGATTTTCACGAGCAGCTCCTTTATCACCTCTTCACACCAACTATTGAATCGTAAGGCAGTAGGGGTTGTATTCCTTGTGTTCTCCCAAGTTTTTCTCCTTTTATTCACATTTTCCCCTTTTCTGGCGATTAGAGAGCTGTTTTTGGTGAAATGAAGGGTTGAAAAGAATCACAGAGATTAGACCTACACGTTGAAGGAAGCAGAATCACAATTGGAGCAACAGAAAAGGCACTACAGCAGCGACATGTATAGCATATGCATCGACCTTCCAGCGGCCCCTGATCGAGGCAATTCCAAGGACGTTAAATTTCTGGAGTTGAGTAGAATCCGAATTCAGTACTTTTTGACCCATTTGCAGCTGCAAAGGTGGCAACACGTGGCGGATGGCGGCACCGCATGGACTTCCATTCAACAACGAATGTATAATAAGATCCTTGCAGTGGTTGTTATCCCTTAAAATCCCATAGTTCTCTCTCTCAATTAGGTTTTAAATTGTACCTTAGGGAATTAATTGGACAATTATGAGAATTTTGACTTAGGTTGCCAGAAGTATCAAATACTAAGCCATTAAAAATCACCTTGCTATTTTTGGAATAAGGTAAGTGGCTTCGCTCTTGGATAAGCCTTCGGGTTCGGTAAACAGATCGTTTGATGTTGTGTGATGTATGTTGTGATTATGCTTAAGTTTGTAATTAATGTTAATGACCATGATGCGATGTTGCATTGAGTATGATGTGCTTCTTATGTTTATACAGATATTAGATGTCGTGAGCATCATATATATGTGGATTATGGATGCTAGAGGCATCGCTGGAATATTGTATGTTGGATGCCTTGGGCTTCAGTTGTAGGATGTGTTGGTTTTTGAGACATTTGCATAATATAATGCATGTTCAAACTTGCATTTGGTAGACAACCATCTTGTTGGGGTTGATGCCCTAAACCTTCGTGGTCTTGTAATTTTATTCAAATTATTTATTTAATAAAATAAGAG
>JAOANK020053178.1:0-20011 GCA_026257165.2 Telfairia occidentalis | reverse complement strand
TCAATAACAACTTTATTGAATAACATCAATAACAACTTTATTGACAATAGAATGTGTTTACAAGCCATTCGAGTTTTTGGACATACACACCCTACACCATCAACCACATTGGTGTATTTTCTCCTCCAATCTTCCTTTGTTAGTCTCGCTACACCCACATGATCAATGCCTCTCTTTTCCTCCAAAGCTTCTTTATCCTCCACCAAAGCCAACACAGCTTGAAGACAAAGAGTAGTGATGGTACTTGGAAAGAAGAGTTTTCCAATCTTCTTTCTATACCATCTGTAAATTTTCTGAGATACCAACGACCCACATCTACTCCCATTCCTTCCATCACAACAAAGACGAGCAACACACGTTCAGTTGAAATATAGAAGTCATGAGTGGTGGGGAGCACTCTGTGCTTGATGAAGTAAAGTAACAGATTGGCTTCGAGCTTGAGGTGAGAACCTACTAAGGTTCTCTTGCCTTCTTTGGAAATATGCCACTATGGACCCTTCAACTTCTATAGCTCTTATAGCAGCATTAAGTTGTTGTTCAGAAGGTTCTTTATCCAGAGCATTGAAAACAACTTTAATTAAACTAGGGAGGTCGTACAGAGCGTTGACATCCTCAGGGGACCGTCTATTACCTTTATGCAAATTATCAACTGAAAGCCCTCACCATTATCAATATTGGCATAAAACTCTCGCCCCACAACAAGATAAACAGGTCTTATCTTCATGCAGAAGGTATTCCACTGGTATTGTACAATAATGACGAAAATGGTGGCAGGTAAGTCTTGAAGTGTCATCTCAAATCCCATCTCCATTATGAATCTACTTTCTAATCTCTTCATATTTTTCTTTAGCTTTGTCAGTGGAAAACCTCACAATGGGATTTGGCTCCTCATGCACAATAGGTTTTTATCCTTCACTTCCTTTCCTTTCTTTTTATACTTTTTAAGGGAAAGTGCAGGGGTGGGTTGGGCTTCTTCTTCCTCGAGAAGTACAGCCTCAGGTTCATTTTGTAGACCTCCTCTTGGATGAAAGGGGCCCTTACCTTTTTGGGATTTGATATGTCTAAAGGGAGAGGGCTCAATAGGCCATAGGACTCCTCTACATCCTTACTCTTTTGAACTTTGAAAAGATTTTTCAGCTTTAGGGCCATTAGATGGATGGAGGTAGGTAACGGGAGAAATGTTGAGGGTTGGTAAGCAAAAGAAAGCAACAAGCAAATTACAAAGGAAAATAAAAGAGATTGAAACATACCTGTTGGAAGTGGACTCAATTTATTGGAGAACCAAATGGCCAACTTGTATTAACTTGGCCACAAATCCTTTGGAATCTCGATGCTAGAAAATAGAATTCATGAACTTATTTGGAAAAAATATGAAAAATGAATACCAAAATTGAATGCGAAATCTCAAAAAATCGCTTTCCAAATCTGGCAAAGCAATTCTCTAATGGCATATTTAGTCGTTTGGGAATATTCCCAAAACTAATGCAATTTCCAACGGTTGTTCAACAATGCATTATCAGATTTCCTTGCAATGTTGCGATTATTCTCTCAAAACTACTAATCTTCTTTATTCTTTTTTCTAGCTTTTTCAAATGACAAAACTTTCTCTTTCTGCACACTTAAAACAAAAATTAAAAGGTTTACGCACCTCTTATTTCCCATTTTTGGATATTTCCGTTTTTTTTTTCAAAAGATATTATAATAACAACCAAAACAAAAGTAACAACTAAAGAGAAAAAAATTAATACGAAGGCTAAAATAGATAAATTAAAAGACTAATCGTAGTAACTGAAACATAAAGAAAGACAAAGCTAACAAACTTTAACTACCTCCTCCATGGTCCTTTCTCATTTACTATCTTTCAAGAGTTGAGAGGATATTGACCTACTAAATTCCTCTCCCCAGTAATGATTTAGTCGTTGACCGTTGACTTTGAATTCCCTACCATCATTGATATGCTCAACCCTACCACAAGTGGCTAAGGCAACCCTTGTATAAACAAGCACCTCTAAAACACACACGGTAAGACCTAGCATACACACAAGGAAATAACTCAAGGAGAAGAAAAATGGATTAACCTTGAAGGTCAAGGCTTTGGATAGGAAAACTTGTTCTCAATTCAAAGTCGAAATACTCCACAAGTTTTATGACCAACCAAGACTTAAATGTTTCTAAGGAACATGCAACCTAAGATAGGATGCAACATGGTCTCAGTTTGGAGCAAAGAGAGAAACTCTCCCCATTTTCATTTCACCAAAAATGTCTTCCTGAAGTCCCTTCGAGAACCGATCCATAACTACCTCTTCCTTTGCATGAGGATCACATTCTTCAATTATGTCTAGCAACTCGTGATAGTAGGTCTTCATATTTTTATCTCCATATTTCAATGTTTTCAATTTGTCGAATGCCTTAAGAACAAAGTACCTACTCATGATCTTCTTCAGTTCATTCTAAGACTCAATTTGGTGCATTTTGTTCCTATTCCTATAAGACAACAATTTATCCCACCAAGTTAGAGCATGATCCTGGAAATGAGTTATGATTGTGCGTACCTTTCTTTCTTCACTCAAGTAGTTGTATTCAAAGAAACTTTCCACTTTCTTCTCCCATTGAAGATTCTCTTCCGAGTTTGTTGTGCCATGGAACATAGGAAATTTGTTGCTTCTTCCTCTCTCTTGGCCTATCTTCTTTTGAAGAGGAGTTGGTGGTGCAGTTGGTGCTTGAGGCCTCTCCATGGCTTGTAGCCTTTTCTCCATTCTTTGGAGTGTAGTAGTGATTTTGTCTAACCTTTAGTTCATGCTTCTAAAATTTTATTGGAGTTTCACACCTTTTACTTGATTATCAACTTTGTTATCACTAGCTTTTTCCTTCTTTATTTGGACTCCTTTGTTTAGTGTTGACATGGCTACAAGAAAATGTTAGAGAAAACAAGTATGGTCTTCACCAATATTCTCTCCCACTTCTTCAGTCATCCACTCGTACTTAGCACTCAATTTTGGGAGCACTCAATTAACTCTCACAATTATAATATCAATAGGGGTAAGATCGAGAGTGTTCAAACTAGCTTAGCCAATTCATTCCTTAGATGCACTAAGCTTGCTTGCTTGTGTCGAATAGACAATAGATTAAGCACAAGTTAGAGCCCAAAGAAGGCACAAACAATAAGAAAACAACACAATTAAGTAATAAAGACAAGCGTAAGATAGCACACTATAAGCACTAGTCCACACAATTTTTGTCAAAATTTGAAGCTTCATTGTGTACAATACACTTGTGTAAATTTAAATTTAAAAGCAGATTTGGAAAGCTTGGGGTATCTAGTTTAAGCTTACAAAATATCATAAGGATATCAGTTTTAATTTTGAACAAATCAAAGAAACAAGACGGATTAGTCAGCAATACAATGTCACAGGGAAATTCAGCAGAAGACTTAAGTTCGAGCTATTGGCGTGTGCAATGGCTCGTGCCAATTCTAAAATAAAAGTATATTCACGGAAGGAATTGACCTAAGCACAGTTATTAGAGCTGTAATTCAATTTGGATAAGTAGATTTGGACGAATATTTCATAGAGTGAAGGTTAGTAAAACCAAAGAAATATTGTTCGGGAAAAACAGTGAATGAATAGTGTGTATGTTTGCTAATGGCGTGAATTGGTATTGAAAAAAGAAATTGGTTCAAAATTAATTTGGCTTGAAACTAGACTCAAAATAGAAGTGGTTTCAATCATATTTGGATAAGTGTGGAAGGCTGTGGAATTTTCAAAGTTACACAACAGTATTTTTGGTTGGTAGTAGTACATTGTTTTGGGTAAGCTGTTCTATTCCATCTTTTAAGGGGTATTCACGTGGGGTTTTGACTCAAAATTAATTTGTAACATCTTATAGATATTCTAAAAAAAATGAAGTGATTTTCACAAAAAGGAAATAAGGAAAATGGCTTCGTTTGGAGGCAGAAAGTCAAGCCAAACACTATGCAATATTGTTTCTTCTCCTTCCTCAGACCGCTTCTACTTCTCCTTCGTTTTGTTACACAAATGAAATCCAAATGAGCTGAAAATTTCTAGTCTAAAAGTAGACTCAACAAGCTTTAGAACAAGTATGAATTCAGTATGAGGTTAGTCCAATAAGGCATAAAAAAAAAAGCATTTCATTCAAATGCAGCAACAGATTTTTTCATAGCAGATTTCCTCTTTTATTTTTCTTTTTTCTCCTTTCTTTTCTTTTCTTTTATTTTATTTTTTTTTTGTTTTTTTTTCATTTTCCAATTCTTCTTCTTCTTCTTTTATAAACAAAAATAGCAAGCTAGAAGCAAAATAGAAAATATAAGACAGCAACTACATAAAAGCTTCAAACACCTCACAAGCAATGGTTGGAGCTTGAAAGGCAACGTGGGAAAACAAGGAAGATAGATGGGGATACGTCCGATCTTGAACCTAAGCTCTGATACCAAATGATATGCTGAACTTTATTAGGCAACCCTTACATAAACAAGTGCCTCATAAACACACATGATAACACCTAGCATACACATAAGGAAATCACTCAAGGGGAAGAAGAATGAACTTACCTTGAAGGACAAGGCTTTGGATTGAGAGGACTTCTTCTTAATCCAAAAGTGCTCTATTCTAGAGCCTTAAATCTTGTAGTTTTGTGAGCTTTCAGTTGTACTTTGATACTTTTATTCATGTATTTTGTAGGAATCAAGCATTTTGAGGTAAAAATAAAGATTTGGTATTGTTCGAGTTGAAAAATGAGCCTAAGAAGAGAAAATTTGGCTAAGGAATGAAGGAGATACGTCACAAAGAGCCTAAACCAGAGAATATAGCGTCGTAATGCCGCACATGAGCATTGAGATGCTAGACGACATCGCACACCATTGGCAAGCATGCCCACACATCCCCCTTGACATGTCGCAGTGCTAAGATGCCGCTCAACGCTGCCCCGCCGCCTTACCCAAAGCCGACAGCGCGCGGGCATGGAAGCACACCAAACGCTTGGAGGACAGCGGTGTTGAGACACAGCTCAATGCTCGCTCGACGCCATAATGCACGCACGTGCTCGCTAGTGTGCACGCCTCTTGCCCATTCATGAATTAGCATCGAGATGCTAGTTCGCGGTTGTTAAGATGGTTTTGAAAACATAGCTTGCAAACCACACGAGTGCAAGTATACACTCTAAAATTGTAGTAAAACAAGGTTGATCCATAGGGATAGTTAACAAAATTAACCTCAAAAGTTGTTGTTTAGGATAAGGGTAACCAAACTTTAAATTGTTTAAAATGACAAAAAAAATAGGCTAAAATAAATTGACAAGCAAATGTGAGAGGAAATTTAATGGCAATTGTGTGCAATGTTGGCAAAAAAAAACTTAGGATAGGGAATTCATTTGTTGTTGCTATGATATGCTATACCAATTTTGTCACTAACTCAATACCTCGTAACATTTCTCATGCCCCTTATGAAGCTATACCTCTAAGTTCATTTCCATGACCTTAGTTCATTTTAAGCTTTGGTGTTCTTTTTAGTGCATTAGGAAAAGGTTATTCCTAACTTACTCACAAATCCATAAAACAGATTTAACTAATGGGACTGTTAAGGTGTTCTATTAATACTACCTTTTCCAAGTTCATATTGAAAAACAAATTGTAAAGGTGGTTAGTCAATATAATCCTTTCATAAAAAAAAGTCATTAACACTCCTTAAAAGGATTAGTAAGAGCTGCCACGCATCCTCAAAACAATTCAACAAAATCCCATCCCTAACCCTTGCCTTGGGTTAATTAGTTCATGCTTGAATAAAAGGAATAAATACTAACATGAATAAACCAAAACATACTTAATGACAAGAAGAAATTCAAATGCTTTAAAATTACAAAAGCTTCTACGTAAGAATAAAACAAAGAGGGAATGTGACAAAAGATGTGGAGGGAGAGTGTGAGAAATGTCTTGTTTCCAAAATAGTCTTCTCCTAAGAGATACTTCCCCTCTCAATTTTCTTCTTCATCCAATTTTCCTTAGAAAAGCTCCTAGAATTTCATTGTTTTTTTCCCCAAAATGGAATAAAAACCCTCTCTTCATTGGGGTTCATCTCTTTCCTTTTATCTCTATCTTCATCTTATCCACTTATGCAACAAAGAAGGGTTGAATTGGCAAAAATAATCCACGTGGGGCTTTCTCTTTGGTCCTTTCTGCTTGGTCATGTTCCAAATGCCAGCTCAATTAATGACGTATCATATCACTATCCTTTGCTTCCAGGTCAATAATGCAACAGGAATTTCTTTTTCAACTAGAATACTACAACAAAATTGGTATTTTAACAGAGATCAATAATGTATTTTATTTGAAGTTCATTCAATCAACCAATAACACAATCATCAGCAATTCAATAACTCAGAGGTAAATGCAAGTGATAAACATCATAATTTCAGCTCAAGGGACACTATAAGGCCATTCATGGCTCAAAATTTACTCAAACTAAGCCCAACTTAACTCTTATTCTAAGAGTTAACAAACCCCCAAACTTAAACCATTAGTCATCCCTCAGTAATGCTTGGAATCCTTTCTAAATGACCCCTATTGATGTCTTCTACACTAAACTTAATTGGTCAGAGTTGGCAAAGACATACTTAGGCACTCCTTCCTAAACCTTCCACCACACAACTTTCTCCTTCTCGACATCCAACTAATTGCTTGAATCTACTTTTGCCAAGTAAAACAGACCAGTCTTCAATTGTATTCTCATCCTTTGGAAATTTCTTCAATCGTAGCTTTCACTAGAGGGAGGCTCCTATTACAGATCCTTTGTGCAACCTACAGGAGTAGCACACAGAGTTTCATATGCTTCAACTTTCTTACAAACTTCATTTCACCTTACACATTGAATTCTTAATTTTGGCTTATGGCTTTGTTTTTTTTTTCTTTTTCTTTTTCTTTTCTTCTTGAGCTTAGTGGGAGCTAGTACATTACATAGCCTTTGGGCTTTATTAAGGTTGGAGTTTGCAATGAATAGCCCTTTCGTCTTATTTGGCTCTGCCTTTGGCTTTTTCTTCTTTTTTTTTTCAAAGGGTGAGACTTACCTTATCAAGATATGCTAAATTAATTTTGTAGACAACCTATCTATCAAGGTAGATACTCACTTTCAACAAAAAAAGGAGGAGTATGCTCACACTGTTCATTTTGAGATCACCTTATCAACATATGCTGAATTAATTTTGTAGACAGCCTATCTATCTAGGTAAACACTCATTTTCAACAAGAAAAGAGGAGTGTACTCCAAATGACTAGCCATACCCCCAAACTTAAAGATTTCATTGTCCTCAAAGAAATAAAGTTTTGAAAAGCTGAAGCATACTGCCATAGAGTAGCTGCTGAAGGAAAAGACCTCCCTCAACCCTCAAACTACTCATACTATAGGATAAATTTATTAGGGAGGATCCTCTAATGGATAATAGTTCTATTAGGCTTAACAAGAACTGACTCCACAATAGATGGACTATTTTGAATTATCAAGGATGGATTGCTTGGGCAAAGGGATGCATGCCTAAGTACACTAGCCAACTCAACCAATTAACTTGCTCCAAATAAGATCAATATAACACGATTTTGAGAGAAATACCAACAGAACTATTTCATTAAAACTATGGGAACAAGAGTACACATAGCTAAGGGGGGAAAGATCAACATTGGGAAAAGGGAGATAAAGCAGTAGTAAGATAAGTCTAGGACAAGTAACAAGCAAAGTACTAGAAAGTAGATGATAACAACAACACAATAAGCACTAACCTTCACCAACATGCCATACAAATAGCAAGGATACAACATAGTCAAATAAGGAAGCAGAGAAACAAGAATGGCCAAGGAGCAAGACCCTCCCTTCATCAACATTTTCCTCATCTTGGCCTTCAACTGGGGTCTATGTAGTAAGTACCTCATTTGGAAAGTGGAGATAAGAAAGATAAGGGTGAGGAAAGTTTACTTGCATAGCTCTTCGAATGGCTATATCTCTGGTGTGTGCATAGTCCCAGTAGGTGTCCTATTGAGATCCAACATGGTTCATGCGTTGCAGCATTATTACCTACTGATCCATTAGTGTGTTTATTCCTGTCAGTACATTGGTACATCACCTTCTTCCTTTTTCTTTTGTTAATCTCACTATTCCCATATCATCAATTCCTCTCCTTTATTCCCAAGGCTCCTCAACATCTCCTAGACGACTTCAAACTTTAAGCAAAGAGTTGTGATGGTGTTTGGAAAGATCAGCTTCGTAGTGGCTTTTCTAGAGCATTCATAAATATTAGAAAATATTAAGCTACCTATATCTATTCCCATTGCCTCAATGATGGCATGAATAAGTAGGCCTCGCTTAACTAAGACACTAAAATCATGAATGGTTAGTAAAATCCGATGCTTGTGAAAGTAGAGCCACATATTTGCTTCTGGCTTTAAAGAAGCTCCAGGTAAGGTTTTCCTTCCCTCTTTGGAAATGTTTCATTGTGATTTTTCTCAGCCTACTAATCTCAGTGCATTGTTTAGTAGTGTTTCAACAATTTCCTTCATGAACTCATTGTATACTGCTCTTGCCAAGTTAGGGAGGTTGTAGAGTGCGTTTCCAGCCTCTAGAGACCAACCAATTACCTTACCTCTCACCACCTGATGATAGTCGTCTTCTACATCAATATTTGCATAAAATTTCTTTATCAATTTAGGATACATCGGCCCTAGTTTTGCACAAAAGGTGATCCAGATGTGTTACACCACCACAGAGGAGATAGCAGCAAGTAGGTCCTACAATGGCATGTCAAACTGCATCTCCATGAGGAAATTCCTTTTTCTAAATTCCCCATACTTCTCTTGTGCCTCACAAGCTATGAATTTTGCAATCTGCTGCACTTGTTCTTGCTCTTGGATCGATGGTTTCTTCCCCTTGGACTTCCTGCTTTTTATTTTGCCTTTTGGGACAAAGCCAGTGTATTGTTGGATTTGTGCTTCTTCCTACATGGTAGATTCAGTTTGTTCTTGAGGACCAACCTCTTCCTCAACTACAACCTTTCTCTTCGAAGATTTGGTATGCCTAGGTGCTGGAGGAGGACTTACAGAGGGGAACTTGACTCAGCGACCTTACTCTTTTTGCTCTTAAAAACGTTCTTGAGTTTTGCAGCCATGATTGTGCTTGAGTTTGGCGAAGTGAAGAGGGGGGGTTGGAATAGGTAGACGCTCTCACAAAATTCTTAGTAATAATGCAGTGAGGTTGATGGATCATACTTGAAGCATCCTATTTATAGAATGGTAATAGGGACAAACCTGTTATTTATGCTTTATGATTCTCATTTAAACCACTGCATGCGACTGAAAATAGGAAAATGAAATCTTTTTGTTTTGAAAAGGGAATCAAATAAAAAATTACTCCCTTTTCTTACAGCACGTAGAGATTTCCCAAAATGTTGAAGCTGATTGTTTGCATGCAGAAGCTTTGACTACCATTTTCCTAAGTGGTACAAGTTCCAGTGGTTAAAAAATTTATTCCCCAAATCTGCCTTTAATGCTGCAGTGATTCTCTTGGGCTATAGTATCTTTTTTGCTTTGATTTTTCTTCAAGCTTTTTCTGAAAGGAAACCTACCATATGCACATTGAATTAAGCATTAAACAGTTCACCCAAAATATCTTCTCTTTCTACCTTCATCATGTGAGATTCCCACAATTTACACTAGAATTTTTGTTTTATTAACCCAAGTAATTTAAGCGCAATTTGTTTTTAACAACCAGCATACTAAAACAACTTACTAAGAGCAAAGTCTTAACCTAGAACTTAACTACCGAATACTTAAAAGAAAATAACGAAACAAAACAAAGGAGGAAATTAACGAACTTAACTACCTTCTTCAACCCTCTATATC
Source organism: Telfairia occidentalis (assembly GCA_026257165.2). Classification (NCBI taxonomy): domain Eukaryota; kingdom Viridiplantae; phylum Streptophyta; class Magnoliopsida; order Cucurbitales; family Cucurbitaceae; genus Telfairia; species Telfairia occidentalis. The sequence continues at coordinate 10,119 of JAOANK020053178.1, read as the reverse complement.
AGTGTTGATATGATAAGAATTGAGAGGATAAAAGTTTGTGGAACTCCTCTCCATAATAGTGCTTCTATCTCTAACCATTAACCTTAAACAACTTTCCATCCATTTCATCCATCACGGAAATTGCTCCATCGGGAAAAAACTCTATCAACATGAAAGGTGCAGACCATTTTGACTTTAGCTTACTTGCAAACAATTCAATCTTGAGTTGAATAATAGTACCTTTTGTCCCTTATCAAAGTCGTTTCATTGAATCTTCTTGTCATGCCAATTTTTAGTCTTCTCCTTGTAGAGCTTGGCGTTTTCATAGGAAAATTGGCGCAACTCATCCAGCTCATTTAATTGCAGTTTTCTCAGGCCACTTCCAGCTTTTGTAGTTAAATTTAGCTCTTTTAAGGCCCAAAGTGCTTTGTGCTCCAACTTTAATGGCAAGTGGCATACCTTGCCATATACAAGTCTATAGGGTGGCATCACTAAAAGGTTTTGTAGGTTGTCCGATAGGCCTATAAGGCATCTTCTAATTTGAGTTCCCAATCTTCCTATTGGGTTTATCTACCTCCTCCAGAATTCTTTCAATTTCTCTATTTGAAATTTCAGCTTGGCCATTTGATTGTGGATGATAGGGAGTTGCTACCTTGTGCTTGACATTGTACTTGAGTAACAATTTGGATAGTAGCTTGTTCATGAAATGGCTCCCTTCATCACTAATAAGCAATCGATAGGTACCAACCCTTGTAAAAATGCTTTTATGCAGAAATCTCAAAACTGTTTTGGCATCGTTGTGAGAGAATGCTATATCTTCTACCCATTTTGACACATAATCAGATGCTACCAAAATATAGTGGTTCCTAAAAGAAGGAGGGAATGGTCCCATGACATCTATTCCCCAAACATCAAAGATTTCGACCTCTAGCATAATATGCAAAGGCATTTCATCCCTATTTCCAATATTGCCCATTCTGTGGCACTTGTCACAAGTCTTACTCATGAAATGAGCATCCTTGAAAATGGTAGGCCAGTAGTATCCACTTTGGAACACCTTAGCTACTGTTCTCTACCCTCCAAAATTGCCTCCATATGGCGACTTGTGACAGTGTTCTGAAATAGATGGGATTTCTTGTTCAGCAACACATCTTTTGAAAATGAAATTCGCACGCTACTTGTAAAGGTATGGCTCATCCCAATAGAAAAAGTTTACACCATGCCTAACTTCATGGCTAAGGGAGTCAAATCTGCTGGCGAGATTCCACTTGCAAGGTAGTTAGTCAAATCTGAAAACCATGGTGTTGTACTAAGAGTAGTGGTCTGAATTGTAAACAGCTGTTCATCAGGGAAGTTCTCCTTGATTTCCAACCTATCTTGAGGTTTTCCTATTCTGGACAAATGGTTTGCTATCACATTTTTAGTGCCCTTCTTATCTTGTATTTTCTCATCAAATTCTTGCAGCAATAATATTCACCCAATCAATCTAGGCTTGGCGTCTTTCTTATTCAACAATTTTGAGGGCAGCGTGGTCAGTGTGTACTATAACTTTGGTGCCTATCAAATATGCCCTGAACTTCTCCAATGCAAAAACCACAGCTAGCAATTCCTTCTCTTTTGTTATATAGTTCAGCTGAGCTTCGTTGAGGGTGCGACTGGCATAATAAATAGGATGGATGCTTTTTTCCTTCTTCTGGGCAAGCATTGCTCCTACAGCAAAATCACTGGCATCACACATGAGCTCAAAAGGAAGTTTCAAATTAGGAGCTGGCATGATGGGCATTGATACAAGTGCCTTTAGTACAGTTCTAAATGCTTCCACACAGTCTTGGCAAAAATAAATGGTTTATTGGCTTCTAGCAAACTGCATAATGGTTTCGATATCTTTGAAAAGTCCTTTAGAAACCTTCTATGGAAGCCAACATGACCCAAGAAACCTCTAATTTCTTTCATTGAGCTAGGGTGTTCCATTTTCTCAATCATCTCCACCTTAGCTCTATCCACCTTCACTCCTCTCTTGGATACCTTAAGCCTAAGTACTATTCCCCTGGTCACCATGAACTGACATTTCTCCCAGTTAAGTACCAAATTGGTTTCTTCACACCTTGCTAGTACCTTGCCTAGATTATTCAGGCATGTAGCAAAATTCTCACCAAAAACTGAAAAGTCATCCGTGAACACTCCACCACGGATTTTACTTGGCCAATATGCATATTTGGAAAGTGGTTGATGCATTACAGAGTCCAAGTGGCATCTTTCTAAAGGCAAAGATGCCATAGGGACATGTAAAAGTTGTCTTTTCTTGATCAGTTGGTGCTATAGTAACCTAGTTGTATCCAGAATATCCATCAAGGAAACAGTAGAAGTCTTGACCCACTAATCTATCCAACATCTTAAAGGCAATGGAAAATGATCTTTCTTGGAAGCTTTATTGAGCTATCTATAGTCCATACAGACTCTCCAATCTGTGATAGTCCTAGTCGGGATAAATTTGTTTGCCTCATTGACTACTATAGTGATTTCTCCATTTTTAGGCACACATTTGTACAGGGCTAACCCAATTACAATCACCTATGGAGTAAATACTACCTGCATCAAGCCATTTTATAATCTCTTTTTTCACTACCTCTTTCATGGCTGGGTTCAATCTCCTTTGTTGCTCAACTAATTTAAAAGTTCCATCCTCTAGGTTGATTTTGTGCATGCAATACGATGAACTTATCCCTTTTATGTCCGCTATGGTCCAACCAATGGCTCCTTTATGCTGCTTTAAAAAGTTCAGCAAGGCATCCGCAATCTCTGCAGGTAATCTTGCAATAATGATAATAGGAGAGTGTTCCCTTCTCCCAAATAGGTGTGCTTGAGGTGATCAGGTAGGGGCTTTAGTTCCAATTCTGAAGCTTCTATTAGGGAAGGTTTAATAGGTTTAGACTGCCTCGCTAACAACTCAAGTGATTCAAACCTCCTAGTGCTTATTATTTCATCAACACCATCATCTGTTACAGTATTACTGTCCCCTATATCTGTCTCCAGTAACTAAATTTCCCCGAAGTTCCTACTATGCTGCACATTGTGGTCGTTCTCAAACATTGTCTGAACTAGGTCACCACTGCGTTGATATTGTGTCTCAGATCTCCACTGCTTCATTATAAGACTTAGTCAGCAAATCTCCATTAGCAGAGGCATCCACTACTAGCTTAGATGCTTTAGTCATAGAATGCTTCCATTTGAAGAGAATGTGACAAGCTATGGTGAGGGCATTTTCTTAACATTCCCTTGAATCTCTCCCAAGCTTCACTGAAGGATTCATCATTCACTTGTCTAAACATGATTATGCCTCCTCTCAGCTTTACATTCTTCGTTGGAGGGAAATACTTAAGCAAGAATTGTCTTGCCATCTCATTCCAAGCGGTTATAGATTCTGGCAATAAAGTTCTCAGCCATGCTAAAGCATCACCAGCAAGTGAATAAAAGAAAAGAGTTAACCTCAAGGCTTCTCCTGACACTTCAGGGATCACAAACGAGTCACACACCTCAACGAAGGACTTGAGATGTTGCTGAGGATCTTCTGCAGACAAACCATGAAATTGCCACTTAGATTGACGCATCTGGAACATTACAGGCTTTAGCTTAAAGAAGGACTTGAGATGTTGGTGAGGTTCTTTCCCTATCATCAACAATTTAAACTATGTTCCGAGGGTTGATAGCCTGATTAGCTGCCAAATTTGGGTATTGCACAAGAGCAAGTATACACTCTAAAATTGTAGTAAAACAAGGTCGATCCATAGGGATAATTAACAAAATTAACTTCAAAAGTTGTCCTTTAGGAGAATAAGCGTAACCAAACTTTAAATTGTTTTAAAAGACCAAAAATAGGCTAAAAGTAATTAACAGGCAAATGTTAGAGGAAATTTAATGGCAATTGTGTGCAATGTTGGTAAAAATAAGCTCAGGTTAGGGAATTCATTTGCTGCTGCTATGGGATGTTATAGAAATTCTGTCACTGACTCAATACCACAAACCATTTCTTACGCCCTTTCCGAAGTTGTACCTTTAAGTTCATTTACATGACCTTAGTTCATTTTAAGCTATGGTGTTCTTTTTAGTGTGTATTAGGGAGAGGTTATTCCTAACTCACTCACAAATCCATAAAACATATCTAACTAATGGGAGTGTTAAGATGGTCTATTAATACTACCCCTTCCAAGTTCATATTAAAAAGTAAATTATAAAGGTGGTCAATCCATATAATTCGATCATCAAAATAAGTTCATTGACACACCTTCAAAAGATCAGCTAAGAGCTGCCACGCATCCTCAAAACAGTCTAGCAAAATCCCATCCCTAACCCTTGCCTTGGGTTAATTAGTTCATGCTTAAATAAAAGGAACAAATACGAACATGAATAAACCAAAACATACTTAATGACAAGAACAAATTTGAATGCTTGAAAATTACAGAAGAAACAAGATCAACTTCTACTTAAGAATAAAACAAAAAGTGAATGTGACAAAAGATGTGGAGGGAGAGTGTGAGAAAGGTCTTTTTTCAAAAAGAGTCTTCTCCTAAGAGATCCTTCCCCAATTCCTTTTCTTCTATAGCCAGTCTTCCTTAGAAAAGCTCCTGGAATTTCTTTGCCTTCCCCAAAATTGAATTAAAAAAAATCCTCTTTTCGTTGGGCTCATCTCTTTTCTTTTATATCTCTCTCCATCTTATCCACTTGGGCAACAAGAAAGGGCTGAATTGGCTAAATAATCCACATGGGGCTTCTTCTTTGGTCCTTTCTGCTTGGCCACGTGCCAAATGCCAGCTTAATTTATGAAGTGCCACATCACTGTCCTTTGCTTCCACCTCAATAATGCAACAAGAATTTGTTTTGTCAGCTGGAACGCTACAACATAATTGGCATTTTAACGGAGATCAATAATGTATTTTTTTTTAAAGTTCATTCAATCAACTAATAACACAATCATCAGTAATTCATTAACATAGAGGTAAATGCAAGTGATAAGCATCATAACTTTAGCTCAAGGGACACTATAAGGCCAATCATGACTCAAAATTTACCAAACTAAGCGCAACTTAACTCTTATTCTAAAAGTTAACAGCGACGTCTCCACACTATGCCAAATCCAACCCTAGAAACTTCTATCCAGCACGTCATTTTTCTTATCATTTAAGGACGCTGCCACTTTGAGAATGTAATCATCTATTTTTTCACAAATTAAAGGGGAGTTTGTTTTAGCCACCGTCTTTAGAGAAAATTTCTTGTTTCACGATCAAATTACGATGGGCACTCATTCTAGCACAGGAGTCAATTCGGAGCCAGAGATGGGGAAGAATCAGCCCAGAAGCTTTCTCTTCTTTCTCTTACATTCTGTATTCTACTATGTTGGGTTGTTCTATACTTATTTTCATGATGTATTTTAGCTAAACTCTTTAGTTATTAGGGTGTTGGTTGGTTTTATGGACATTTCATTACGTTATTGAATTCTTAAATGCAACATTTGTTGTTTTCTTCTACATTCTAGCACATAATGATTATGTTTATTTAGCCGATGAATGTATTACTACTTTAGTTTACTACCTTGCTTATGAGAGAGGATCGTAAATTATAGCATGTTATTTCACTATCTTGTTTAAAAGAAAGGGTAGTAAAGTACGACATTGCGATTTAGATTCATGTTTTTGTAGGTGCGAATGTGATAGCGGCACAGGTGAGGTTCATAATATGTTATATTTTTGTCACTTTCAAATTCTTATTGTGACTGATCAAATATGGAGTTGTTTGTGAGTATCGGTGGACCCCGACAGGGGAAAACTCGAGTTTGTGTTCGCTGCATGTGCCATACTTGAGAGATTAACCTTGTTCCTTTTGATCCAGAGATTGATAGAATTTTTAGAAGGAATTTAAGAGATAATAGGGTAGAGTAGGTGATCATGGCTGACCAACAAGCAATTGCACGGTCATTTAGAGATTATTTCTACCCCTCAGTTCCTACAGCCCAGCCTGGGATAGCACACGCACCACTTGATGTTAATAACTTCGAGCTAAAGTCATGATTGATCCAAATGGTTTAAGAGAATGCATTTAGAGGCCTAGTCACTGAAGAACCTCACAAGCACATTCGATCTTTCCTTGAAATTTGTAGTACCGTTAAGGTAAATGGTGTTTCAACTTATTCCATTTGCTTATGCTTATTTTCTTTTTCTATATAGGATCGCGGGAAGGGTTGGCTAGAGACATTACTTGCTGAATGCATAAACACATGGGATGAGTTGGCCCAAGCATTTTTGAATAAATGTTTCCCACTAGTGAAAACTCATAATCTGAGATCTAAGATAAGTGCTTTCAGGCAACGTGGGACAAAGCAGTTGTTTGAGGCATGGGAGCGTTATAAAGACCTCCTACACAAGTGCCCTCGGCATAGTTTTCCTGACTTGTTGCGAATTCCATATTTTTATGATGGATTAACCAGTGCTACTAAATTCATTTTGGATGCAGCTGCAGGTGGCTCGTTATTTTCAAAGACTGTAGATGAGTCCTATACAATACTTGAAGATATGGCTACCATGAGTTATCATTGGCCTAAACAGACGTCAGATACTCAAGTTTCTAGACTTTATAATTTTGATGAGGTAAGTGCTCTTAAGGAACAAATGGCTACATTGACTAACACCTTGAATAATCTAAATATGCAGGGAAAGCCTAAATTGATTGCATCTGTGGCAGCATGCCATTCATATCTTGGTTGGGAAAATCATCAGTTAGAGCAAGCCAACTACGTGAACAATAGCTATGGATTTCAAGGAGCCCAACAGAATAGATTTAGAGCTTCACAGACCTCGCTGCCCAACCATTATATTTAGGCATATGAACCCACGAAAATTTTTCTTATGCTAACAATAATGTGTTGAATCTCTGAGGTCTTGCTTCAACCTCATAGCAGCCACCTACCAGAAAACCATCTTGGGAAAACATCTTAGCTACATTCATCACGGAGTCCAGGTATAGAACTTCTAACTTAGAAAACAAACTGGGCAACTGATAGCACTTAAAAAGTGCTATTTTTAGACCTATAATTTAAGAGTTTTATTAGTTAAAAGTGTTCTTTGATGCTTTTACTTGTGAAATTTTTGTAGGAACCGAGCATTCTACGGAAAGAGATGAATTCAAGGTTGTTCGAGGAGAAAAATGAGTAAAACAAACCACAAATGAGCCAAATCAAAGAATAAAATCAAAGGAGAAACTCGAGAGCCAACGTTGAGACGCCAAAGGACAGCGTTGAGATGCCCAAACAGTGACACGAGGGCAAGTTCTTCAGCATTGAGACGCTGAAGAAATAGCATCTCAATGCTATGCAAAATTTCCAAAACATAATAGAAAATATCGAAGCAGCATTGAGACGATATGCTATAGCGTCTCAATGTTGCCTCGATAATTTTGCCCCTTTTGCAAAATACGATGGTATTTTGGTAAATATCAAGCATAACATCTCAACGCTGTGATGATTTCTATAAAAATAACCTTATGCCTAGGTTTTCGAGAGGTTGTTTTGGGGGAGAAAAATTTCGAGAGAGAGACCAGAAGTTCAATTTACAGGCTACTGAGCTGGAGGAGGGATTCCAAGTGATCAAGGGTGAAGACCAAGACCACAAGGAGGGGTTTGAGGAAGGAGACAACGTTGAATCAATCCGGGAAAATTCTTATTCCTTTTCTCTACTTTATTTTTTGTTATTTAAACCTGTTTAGAGACATTTACAGCCAATGAGTGGCTAAGAGCTTGTAATCTTAGGGTGTTTGATGTTTTGTTTTAAATTTGTTGAATTGATTAATTTCAAGGTTGAATTATAGTTGCTAAATCCTTCTAGTATTTGATGAATTTATTGTTATTCTAGCATTAGAATGTGGAATGAAATCACTTTATAATTGATATAGCTTGAAAAAGTATGTCAATAGTTACATATTGAATGCTAGACTTTTGAGACTTATGCATGATAGTGATAAGTTTAAATTGAGGCATGCTTAGGAAAAAATCAAATAGCCATGTTTTCTTAATTTATGCATGAAAGTGAATAATTGATTAAATGTGAGATTAGGCTTCCTTGAGAAAGAAAACCTTAGTTGCTCGAATTTATAAGCCTAGGATTTTAGTATTATAAAAATACCAAAAATTTGTTAATAAGTTAAATTTGCTAAAAAAGAACTCATCACCATAGGATTCTTTATTCAAAAAAAAATTTTGCTCTATAAACGTGCATATTTTAGCCATTTTCACCTTAATTTTTAATCACTAAATTTTACCTAATCCCTAGATAAAATTGGAATAATTAATTGGAAATTAAGAAAGTTTAATAACTCGATTCCTAGAGGACGATACTCGGCCTTAGGGTTGTTTTATATTACAACTTGACCCGTACACTTACAGTATCACAGTGAGCTGTTATCAACAACCAAGAACAGGCCTAGAAGAACATAGAAACTCAAATCAGCCAAATGGCAACGACCATTAATACCTTGCAAAAAGGAAAGTTCTCGAGCAATACTGAGGTAAACCCGACGGAGTAATGTAATGCTATAACGCAGAGGAGTGGTAGAATGTTGGAGGAGCGTGAACCAAAGAATGAGGCCGAGAACACTGAAGAGAAGAAGAAAGATGAAGAAAAGTTTGAGGAGACATCGAGAGAGGCACCTAAACTGTCATCTTTAGAGAAGTATTCTGACCCTATCGCTGTTAATCTAAATTTCATCCCTTACTCTCAACTATTTAGGAAACATAAATTAGATGCTTAATATTCTAAATTTTTAGAGGTCTTTAAGAAACTGCACAAAAATATTCCTTTTGCTAATGCACTTGAACAGATGCCTAATTATGTGAAGTTTCTTAAGAAGATCATGGCTTCAAAGAAGAAATTTGAGCAATATGAGATGGTGAACTTAACAAAGGAATGCGACGCGATTATACAGAAGAAGTTGCCTAAAAAATTAAAGGATCCAAGGAGTTTTACTATTCCCTACTCTATAGGCAATCTTTTTTATAAATCATGGACTATGTGATTTAGGAGCTTCTATTAACTAAATGCCTCTATCTATTTATAGGAGATTAAATTTGGGTGAGGTGCAACCCACCATAATATCGCTACAGTTGGGAGATTGATCCATCACTCGCCCTTGAGGTATAGTGGAGGATGTTCTTGTCAAGGTTGATAAATTCATATTCCCTGCAGACTTTGTGGTGCTTGACATGGAGGAAGATGTCGAAGTACCCATCATCCTTGGGAGACCATTCTGGCAATAGGAAAGGCTCTGATTGATGTGTCGTAAGTTAAGTTATCCTTGAGGGTGGACGTTGACGAGGTAAAGTTTGATATCTATCAACCCACAAAACACCCTACTAAGGTTAGAATGTCTTATATGTTGGGTATGTATGTCCTAAAACTCGAATGGCTTGTAAACACATTCTATTGTCAATAAAGTTGTTATTGAAGTTATTTAGTAAGGTTGTTATTGAATCATTTATAACTCTATAAATCAAATAAACTAAAGAACCCGTGGCTATTATATGAATACTTAGGCTATGTGGAGACGTAAAAGTGGATCAAGTCTAAGTAAATAGCCAAAACGGTCCGCAGTATATGGATTAGGCTGGGTACCTTTTCTTGCGGACACTATGGAACGCTGCCCACTTTGTATATGATACAAACGATGTGATCCTAAATCATTCATGTGGAGATATGCGAGTGGGGGCGTTCTAGGCGATGAGATTGCATAAGACTAGGAGCACGAAATAGTCACTATTTCAGTTTAACGCCGATCACTGAAAACACTGACTCATTTCAACCTGATGACCTAGGGATAGTAAAGAGGTTGTTCCCTTAAGGGATGATTCCAGGTCTTGAACAAGGGGCCCCACCCTCTCACTGGCCCGAGAGGGATTTAGGTTTGGTGGTTAGACCTTAAACCAAGTTGTTCACTAGAGCAATCAGTGGTACTTAAGGAACAAGAGGTAAGTTAGGGGTATGACGGTGTTTGACCCAGCTGAGGTTATGAACGACCTATGAAGGATTGACTTACCGATCATAGTTATATCAAATGGACACAATATATCTATAGTGAGGAGAGTGCAGCTACGGGCTTTAG
>JAOANK020052974.1:0-20015 GCA_026257165.2 Telfairia occidentalis | reverse complement strand
ACGGCGGAGGAGATGAAGCGCCGATTTGGAATCTTCTTGGAGAGTTTGGAACTGATCAAATCCACTAACAGAAAGGGGCTTTCCTACAAACTTGGTGTTAATGGTAAGTATTGGGATACATGGAGGCACCTTTCTCTGTTCTCGTCGAATTAGGATATAACCGTTCTTGTTTGGATGAATATTTTTAGAGTGTACCGATTCCGCAATAAGTCATATAAAATCATGTCGCTCAACGTGATTGGTTTAGAAAGGCAAAAATTAAAGAAAGATAATGGTGAATCGGTGATTGTTTTTTTTATTTTTTGTTTTCTTGTGTGCAGAGTTTGCGGATTGGACATCGGAAGAGTTCCGACATCGCAGGCTGCTAAGAGCTCCTCAGAATTGCTCTGCCACCTCAAAAACGAGCCTCAAAGTCGACCCTGACATTGTCCCTGCATCGGTACATCATTTCATTTCATCTCCACATTCCATTTCCCAACGTTTAAAACCATCCTTCTGTTCTGTTCTGTTCTGTTCCATGTAGGGACTTTTTTTTAAACTTATAGTTCAAGATGCATGACAGATATTTTTATATAAAATTCACCTTTTAAGCTCAACGTGCCTCCTTAGTTCATTGGCTTTTTGTGCTCCTACCATCGTTGGGTTCCCTACGCATATCTCTCTAATTTTTTTCTCTTTCTTTTATCTTTATACTTTTTATTTCTTTTTGAAAACTATTAGATATCTCTCACTTTTTCTTATTTATAAATTTTATATTTTTTTAAAACTTTTGTTCTTAAATTTTTTTTTTTTTACTTTTTTATCTCTAACATATTTCTTTTTAATTTTTTTTTAATCTTTTCCTTTCTCTAATTTATTAAGATTTTAACTAACAAATATAATTATGACTTTTCATTGTTTAAACTTTTCTTTTTAAATCTTCTCACACCATAACTTTTTTTTTTTCTCTTTTTTTAAGTTTATTCATCTAAATCTTTTTTCTCACTTTCTAACTTTTTTTATTGCAAAACTTTATTTATATCTCTCTAAACTTTTATTTCTATGTATATGCACATTTCTCTATTTCTAATATTTCTCGATATCTCAACTTTTCAACTAATATTTCAAAAAATCTAAATAAAAAATTGTAATTATACAAAATGGTTTATTATAGTTTGGTAATACGAAATGATTTTTAATATATTACATAATTTTAATGTTTTATACTAATTCATCTAAAGCCTCCTCCTTACTTAATTTTGTGGATCTGCCCTGGGTTTTCTGTTCTGTTCTGAACATGCAATCCAACTTATTGCTGAGAAAGGGAAAAGGGTTTACTTTAGTTGAGAAGTACACAGATTTAAACAAATTTTGTGATTCTTTGCTGAGACTTTAGTTTTGACTTCCTTCATGCAGAAAGACTGGAGAGAACAAGGCATAGTGGGCCCTGTTAAAGCCCAAGGTGACTGCGGTGCTTGCTGGACATTCAGGTTAGCATTATGTTTAATACTTGATCAAGAACACAGAACTAAAGGAATGATTTACTTAATTCAGTGCAATGGCGGCAATTTTTGTTTGTGGGTTTGGTGTTGCAGTACCACTGGAGCTCTTGAAGCGGCCTACGCACAAGCATATGGAAAAAACATCTCCCTTTCAGAGCAACAGCTGTTGGACTGTGCCGGTGATTTTAACAACAATGGCTGCCAAGGCGGCCTCCCTTCCCAAGCTTTTGAGTACATCAAGTACAATGGCGGCATTGTAAAAGATGAAGTATATCCTTACACTCAAGTAGAAGGCGAATGCAAATACAAACCTGGACAAAATGTTGCAGTCCAGGTCCATAAAGTTGTGAACATCAGTCAAGTAAGAGCCAATGGAGAACTAATTCCCCTTTACCCTTTGTTCTTTTTTCCTTTCTTGGTTCAATTCCTAACGCCAAAGTTGGCATAATCAACTTATTCTTGGGACCTTGCAGGGCGCTGAGAATGAGTTGAAGGTTGCAGTTGGTATCGTCCGACCAGTAAGCGTTGCTTTCGAGGTCGACGGTGATTTTCGCTTATATAAAGAAGGTGTTTACGCTAGTGCCACATGCGGTAGTAGTTCTCAGGTTAGCATTTGTATGTTTGTTGAATCGAATGCATCCAAAAATAGGCAACTATGAGAGTGATTGCCAATAACGTGACGACTATATTGAATAATTTTTTCGTGTAAGTATGACATGGTCTTGCGAGTGAAATTTGTTCCCAATTGGCAGGACGTAAACCACGCTGTGCTTGCTGTTGGCTACGGGGTTGACGACAAGGGTGTTAAATACTGGCTTATAAAAAATTCATGGGGAGAAGACTGGGGTGACCATGGCTACTTCAAAATGGAGAGGGGTGTGAACATGTGTGGTAAGTTTTCAACTTGCAGTAACTTGACTATTCTACAAGAAAAATAATTTGAAATGCATATATTAAAAACATTGTAAAAAGTTTTTAATGGTTGATATAAGATTAAATTTACCATAACTTATCGATTTAAGTTTGTGGGTTGATTAGTGATTTAAGAACAAGAGAGTCTTGTGTTCAAACTCCAGTAATGTCATTTTCTCCCCATTTGATATTAGTAATAAGCTAAATTTTCAATCCATAAGTGAAGAAGAGTTAAAATTATCATAATCCATCCATTTAAACTTTTGAGTTGATAGGTGATTTAACGACTATAGTGGTGAGGAATTTATGGGGATTGACCACAGTTTTCCTTTTTTCTTTAATTTTTTTCTATGTACTGATAATGGTGTTTGGGCTTTTTTAGGTGTTGCAACTTGTGCTTCATTTCCCGTTATTTATTAGAGCACTGTTGAAGAGAAACAATGGGAGACATGCTTCTTTCTTGGCAGGAAAAGAAGATGGCTACAATATTTGAAGTTTTCAATAAGTCCTTGTGACTCTTATGTAATGTAATGTGAACTTACATTCTCAGAGATTATGTAAATTTGCTAGCAGCTCATCCAATAATATCTACTTCTTTAGTTTTAAAAAGATTACCTTTTTTTTTTCTTTTAATTATCTATGCAGGGAGAAACTTAATTTCTAAAAATATAAGACTAAAATTCCTGCAAATTTTGATTTAGATTATGGTCATTAAATCGTGATCTATTCCAATATGGACTACAATTGACATTAGTCGTGGTTTGTTCTGACTTCGAATAGATCATGAGGCAACACCAACCATGATTTAATAATATAACTAGAGTCTTTACGATAGATGCCTCTATTATTATTGTGCACTATGGTTAAAAATATTTGTGGGCTATAGGTACTTATGCATTTATTTTATACCACGGTTAGACCAAATGCCAATCAATTTTAACCGGTCCTTTTAAAATATGATTTAATATCTAAAATCAAGTGTGATCTATACTTAATTTTATAGCATTTATCAAGTAAAATGTGGATTAGTTTTACTTTTCAAGTACGACTAAAATGAATAATTCACAAATGCAACTATTTCGTCGTGGGTAAAGTGAGAACGAGCATTTGATTTATGAGATTGAAGTGCCATTTGGGCTGGGAGAACAATTTTGTGAAACTTCATAGGCTGTTGACCTGTAGGAAGGGTATTGATGTCTTTTCACTACAAAAACTTTTTTTTTTCTTTTTGGTGTTCAACAATATGTGAGACGAGGGTTCGAACCTCCAACCTTTTGGTTGATGATATATGCTTAATCAATTGAGCTATGCTCCATTTAACTTAAATATACTTAAAGTTGACAGCTAATTTACAGTTTAAGTTACTTTTATTTATAATTTGTAAATAACGAGATATATGGATATGGATATGCAACACAAAATACCATAACGCTTTAAGGAAGAAATTTCACTAAAAGGTTGCTTTGTCCTTTGAATTTTCAAAACATGCACTTTAATATTTAAAAGGTCCCTCGATGAATGGAATTATTAAACCCCATATGCAATGCTAATTGAACAACAAGGTGACTTTAAAAAAAGACTTTTTAAATCTCCCCCCAATTTTCTTTCTTTTCTATGTAAATATGGAGAAATGAGAGTTTGAGAAAGCTCACCCCCACATTTGCACCATATTTTTCAAGCCCTTTCTACCTAAATTCTACTCGGTTTCTTGTAAATCAAGTGTTGAGAACAATTTCTCCAAATTCTGTTCAATTTTTACATTTTTTTCTTGGTATCAAAGCTACAAGAAAAAATAACACTCTTGTGGGAACTAACAGAAGCTCATCTACAGAACCTCAAGTGCAACTACTGCTGTTGCCGTCATCTCGTCTATTAACTCCTCGTTTGGACATCTGCTCAGCACAGTGCTCACGGTTAAACTTGATGACGAGAATTACTCACTATGGAAGGGTATGGTTCTTGCCGTGCTTCGAGGATAGAAGATTGATGACTATGTTTTAGGTACAAAAGCACAACCACCAGAATTCATCACTTAAACAACAGCAATAGAAACTCCAGACTTCCAAATCCACTCCATGAGGAGTAGAAAGCAGTTGACCAAGCATTGCTATGATGGTTATTTGGATCTATGACACCATTTGTAGCTTGCGAAGTTGTTGAATTACAAACATCTAGAGCCGTATGGAAAGTCTTAGGAGAACTCTATGGAGCCACAAGTAAAGCTCGCACTATTTAGCTGAGGAAAATACTCCAAAACATAAAGAAGGGCGACATAGCGACACGGAACTCTATGGACTTGTTTCTTTTAACCATTTAAGCTGTAGAAAGTCTAAACCTCTTATTTTTAAAATGAGTTTGACGTTTTTTGCTCTCAAATTTTGTTATTTTTGTCATATATTACTATTTGTGTCTATTTATTATGCTTAAATAAGTGTTTGTTATGTACTTAATGTACCTAATAAATGTTGAATCTATATTCACTTTTTATACTAGTATTGTCCAACAAGTGTCTAAATGTCCTAATTTATCGTTGTAACAATGAGACGGTATCACATGGAAGCAATAATGTAACTTTGCTAGACACAGGTAGCATAGTAATAGCAACTAAGTTTACCTCTTGGCTTTTTTTTTTTCTCTATACTGATAAAAATGTTTGGACATTCAATCTTTGTTAAGTTATGCATCCAAAATCAACTCAACTAGGGCATTCATTGGTTGGATTATTTGTGATATTTTATACTCAATGTTGTTTGAGTTATAAATTTCTTTAACCCAAACAATCTTTGTCAAGTTATGAACCCAAATCAACATCTTACAATTATTAAATAGATTTATCTAGTTTTCAAATATTTTTTTGATTACAAGGGAAAAAGTGAGTACCTAAAATTTTGAACAATAACCAAATCCACCCTATTTAGATTTAGATTTAAAATTATATTGAGTTAGATATAGAAATGATCAAGAAGTAAAAGTAAATAAATTTATTCTATAATATTGTGGGTTGAGTTGGGTTGGGTTGAGTCCGTTTAATCTAGTGGACCCAAGAAACAGAACCAATCACATGAGTTTGGTTGGGTTCGCTCTCAAATTTTGTTTTTTTTGTCATATATTACTATTTCATGTTTCCATGTTGTGTAAGTATATACCAAATCCATCACACATTCTCGAGCCACAACCAATGCAATTAAAAGAAAATTTATCTTATGAAGAAGAGCCGGTGCATATTTTAGATAGAAAAGAACAAGTGTTGCGAAATAAGACCATTCCTTTAGTTAAAATTTTATGGAAAAATCACGCGGTGGAAGAAGCAACATGGGGAAGTGAGGATCAGATGCTTGTTTAGTACCCTAACTTATTTTCTTGATCAATGCAGTTAAATTTCGAGGTCGAAATTCTAAAAAATGAGGTAATACTTTGTAAGAACGTTTTGGTCTCTTTCCTTTTGAAAAAAAAAACAAATAAAAAAAAATGAAAATATGAGGCAATGGCATTTGTGAGGTGTGTGGTGGTGTGTGGTTAGGTTGACATGTGTAAGGTTGGATATTTTAAATAAAAAAGAAACAAAATAGGTTTATTTCCGAAAGAGATGAAAGAGAAAGCAAAAAAGAAAAGGAAAAAAAAAAGAGAATCAGAGGACACGAAAACCACAGAAGAAGAAGTAGGAGAAGGGATAAGGAGAGAAGCGTCGTTTCGAGTTTTGACAAGTTTTCATAACGAGTTGTTTATTTTTTAAGTCTTGGAAGCAAGGGTTGTTCATTTGAGATTAGTTTGAAAAAAAGGGGGTGCTTAAGGGTGACTGGAACTATTTACAAAAAAACGAAATCTACAAGGTTGTTGGAGGAGGAGAAGAAGATGTGAATGCATGATTTTATATTGAAAAGGTTTAAAAAAGAAAGAGGGAATCGCATATGGGTTTTGTTGGAAGGAAGAAGAAGACGGTTTAGGAGAGAGGAGAGAGAAGTGTTGGGAGTGCAACCAAAGTTTCATATTAGATAGACGAGAGGAGGATTATAAGTATATAAAGGAGAGACAACATTTTTATTGATATGAAATCTTTTAAGATAAAACAAAAAGCAAAGTCACGAGGGCTTTATGCCCAAAGTAGACAATGTCTAAAAAATAATTATTATTTTGGCAATGGTACATCAGGTGGGATGAAGGAAGAGGAGAAAAGAGGTGTAGTCAATTTGTGGGCTCCACATGAATAAGAGAGAGAAGGAAAATTATTATGGAAAGAAAAAAAAATTTAGAATTTTGGTACATGTGTAGTTAATGAAAAGAGATAATGCAACTTTTGTTGGAAATTCATTTCTTTTAATATATTTATATTAGAAATAGGTACTTATCAATTGATATTGAATTAAATTTTCAGGCCAAATGGAAATCAAGACAATATACAATCCAAATTTCTCACGTCAATAGTGTGTGAGTGTTATTTCTTAAATTGTTTTATTCAGTTTATCAAGAAAAATATGAAATTTGGAAACTTGAATTTACTAAATTGGTTTTAGATTTTAGCATTAAGATTTTTGAAAGATTTCATATTTATGAATGATTTCTAGAAGAAAATATTATGCACACTTTTATTTACTAATATTATTGAGTTTTGTAAAGCATGATTTGAGAATAATGTTTATGATTTTAGTATGGCTTGAAGAATTAATTTAGAAATATTTTCAAACCACCAAATTATGTACTTGTGATTTTCCGATACACTTATGTAGTATGACCAAGATTACCAGTATAAGATACAAATTTAGTGATGAGTTTTTCCTAACTCTATGATTCATATATGTTTTAAAGCTATTTATTTATTATATCCACATTGTCACATATTTCTATATAATGGTTATTTTTGTATTGATTTTTCTCTAGTTATTTTCTTATAAACTATTTCATTCACGAGGTTTTTAGCTTAAGTAATACTTGAGTTTCCTGTGAGTGAATCAGGACCGACTTTTGCCACCAGTCATCTTAGATTAAGTTCCATTTTGTCTGTGCATATGTTATAGCTACATTTGTTTAATTATGTACACATGGTGGCTAGCATATTGTTGGGGACATATTGCACTCTTTAAGTTTTCTTTTATGTGTGGACATAAACTAGTACTTTTAGCAAGATAAGCATATATATATGTGTGTGTGTGTGTTTGTTCATGTTAGACTGACAATAAATTTGAAGGTTGACTTAGGATCCACTGTCGACATGACACGTCTTAGGTTGAAAAAGATGATCAGGAGTGGGTCATGTCATCATATGACTCATTAAGAGACATTGTGAATTTTCATTAACGTATAGTTTAACGACATGTGAGGGTAGGAAGACTCGAACCCATGATCTCTTGGTTATAGAGATATGTCTTTAATCAGTTGAGCTATGCTCGGTTTCGTAATATGTAATTATTTAGTTTTTATATTTTCAAATGTGTAACAGTTTTGTTTCTAAACTTTAATATCTAACAATTTAGTCTCCAACATAAAAAAAATTCATGATTAAATTACAATTTTAGTCCCTGAATTTTAATTCCTAAATTTCAGTAGAAACTTGAAGATAACTTTCGAATAGAGCCTTAATCTAATCGACATTCTTTTAAAATTTACGAATTTATTAGACACAAAATTATATTTTTAAATAAACTCTTTTAAATAATTTTGTTCAAAATCAAGTTTAATTCATAAAAGATCAATATTAATTATATATATATATAAAATAATGAAATGTGGTTAAATTATAAATTTAATTTCTGAAGTTTCTAAATTGTACTGTTTACTGAGTCCTTCTACTTAAAAAGAAAAAGAAAAAAAAATCTAAATAGGTTCTTATACTTTTAAGACGTGTCTATCTTTGTCAATGTATGTGTGACAAGTCTCGAGAATTTGGAATCTTAAATGAGAAAGAATATGGTTAGGCCAGGCTCTCATGGGCCTAAAGTACAAGTTTTGCTTACTTGGGCTTAACTTGAGTGCATAAATTTTAAACTGTTTATCGATGAAAAAATTTATTTTTTTTAATACGTTGTATTTAGTTAAAATTTTGAAGAGTGTTTTTAACTCAATAAATTATATTTTAAATTTTTTTATGATTAAAATTTGTTTGAAATAGTCTAAAAATAGATAAAAGTAACGTGAGAGGTTTTTACATAAAGTTTTTAACTAACTTTCTTTAAAAAAATGTTATATTAATAAACATTTCAATTAAAAACATTTTTTTTCAAAAGTCACGTCAAATACACTCTTAATTTTTTATGTTTGACTTTTTCGTTTGATGCATGATATAATTTTATCTATAACAAATATCAAATAAAAAAAAATATATAAATTGAATTAGAAAATAAACTAAATGGTCACATGTGATAATGACAATGACAATAGTGGTGAGAAATGGAAGAGCTTCATTGGTCACAGAAGAAGACGAAGAAATATAACCACACCTAGCAACATATACAAATTTAATTAAATATCAGTCACATGTGTCCAATTGACATGTGGATTAAAATATTGAATGCCAATAAATTGGGTGGGGGCAGACAACACTAAAGTTTTTGAACTTTAAAAGCTATTGTAATGGATCTTTAAACTTTTATTGTTGTGTTTAATTTAATAAGTTCTAAAAAATTTAATGGTATTTAGTAGGTTTTCAAATTTTTAATTTTATGGTTAATAAATTTATAAATTTATAAAATAAGTTATTGATTTATGTGACGACTTCTTTTAAATTTTAAGTAACTATTGGAAACAAAATTAATAGTTAAAGAATTTATTAAATACTTTTTAAAATTTACAAACTTATTAGATATGATATTAAAAGTTTGTAGACTTTTTTTTTGTTTTTTTTTTTTTATAACTTTTTAAAGACTTTTTAAGCTAATTTTTTAGAAATTTATTAAACATAACTTTAAAATTTAATGGAACAAACGTATAATCTATGTTTGAATATGGATAGGACCACCGTCGCTACGAGACATGGGAAACGTGGGAGCTGTAGGGGTCCATCTCTCTTCCAAATAAAAATGAAAGAATTAAACGTGAGCCTTTAAATTTTTAGTTAAACGACCCTTTTTTATTGTGAATTTTCATTGAAGTATAATTCAACAACATCTAGAGGTAGGGAGATTCAAACACATGACCTCTTTATGAGATATGCCTTTAACGAGTGAAATTGTGCTCGGTTTGATAATATGTAACTATTTAGTTCTTATATTTTCAAATTTGTAATAGTTTTGTTTCTAAACTTTAATATGTAACAATTTAGTCTATATACTTTCAAATTTGTCACAATTTAGCTAATCGACATTCTTTTAAAATTTAGGAACTTATTAGACACAAAATTAAAATTTTAGAAACAAAATTAAAATTTATGTTCAATATAGATTCATTAATTTTAAAAATTTTCAATATGTTGGGACTTATTAAATACAAAATTTAAAAATCAGGGATTTATTTGACAACTTTAAAATTTAGTGATCTATTAAGCATAAAATTGAAAGTTTAAGGACCTATGTGATACAAATCTAAAAGTTGAGGTTAAACTTGTAATTTAATAATTTATCAAAATGATGTGTCAATTTTTATTATGTACCAATTTAGTAATTATAAATTACAAATACATTTGATTCCTTATCAATACATTGATATATATATATATATATCAATGAGAAATTCCGTTAAATTTTAACAACATTTTTACGATAGGGATTAATTATTATAAAATTAGAAGTATATGGACTAAATTTTAATGATATGTTTTTCACTCAATTATTTGAGAGAAATTTTATATTCAAAATATTTTAGTTATTTTGTTAATAGCAAATGTTTGAGTTACTTTGTACCATGAATATTTGTTAATTTATACTGTATATTGTGTTTGTTTAGTAGAAAACTTGTGTATGAAGCAACGAAACTCCAACCAACAGTCACGAGAGTGAAAATTTGGAGCATTAGTTTGATTTGATGATATTTTATTGAGATTTTGACAGTCAATAAAAATAAATGAAAAATGAAAATTAAAAAATAGACACATGTCCTGATTCCATAAGCATTGGTCCATGTGAGTGGTAAGCTGCAAATTTCTGCATACGCAACCAAGTCTTATCCGTAATAATATTATATATATTTTAAAGGCTAAATTATACAAAATCTCTCTAAACTTTACGATGAATTCAATTATGCCCTTAGGGACTGTTTGTTTTTTGGGAAAATGTCCGACATCTTTAGATGTCCAAAATTTAAGATGTTCGAAATTATAGATATCTAACATCTCTAGATAGTCATGGTTGTTTTGTAGGAAATCTTTTAAGGTTGATTGAGAATATTAAATTTATATAATGTTCTAAAAATGCCCCCACGACAATTTGTGTAATTTATATATTAATTTAATATAATTTGAATTGATATAATTGATTTTTTAATTTTATTTTATTTCTTAAATTAATTTAGTTTATATTGATTGTATATGTTTGTTGCTAATAACATTTTGGTTGAAAATTATAAATATTTATGATTAGATGATATTATTAATAACCATTCTTTCAAAATATTAATTTTATTTGCATATATTCAATAAAAACAACTACAATAGAACTAAATAAAAATAAAAATAAACAAAATAATAAAATCATTCTTGTTCACTTCATAAAATAAAGTTCTTATCTCTGGTTCACATACCAAACAAGAGACCTAATAAAATTTGAAACATCTTTATCTCTTAATCCTTCAAACGCTAAAGACTTGCTAGACAAATAAAATGAAATTATAAAAAAATGGAGAAAATAAAATTAATTTATAGAAAATGCATAAAAGTAAATTCATTTACAGAAAATGAAGAAAATTAAAAGAAATTATAAAAATATAGAAAATAAATTTAATTTATAAAAAATCAGAAAACTAATTTAATTAAAATAAAATAAAATAAAGCTAAACCATACTCTTCGTTTCTCCCCGGCCGCCATCCTCCTCAAATATGTTTTTAATGCATTTGAGGAAGCATTTTTAATGCATAATTCTTCTTCTCTTTTTTTTTTTATTAAAAAGAAAAAATTAATAGTTCCAACAATCAAGAAATACAACCCAAATTTAAGAATAAACCCTATTAATGATTGATCTACTGTAGTGTCTATATAATATTTTGAATGGAAATAAAGAATAGAAATAAAGAAGATTATTTAAATATTGAGACCTCAAATTTCAAGATCAATATCTAATATAAATCTCATATAAAAAAATATGTGATCAAAATTGAGAAGAAAATATAACTAAAAAAATGTAGAAGGTAGAAAAAATAAGCAAAATGAGGAAGAGAGAAAGAAAGGATAACATGGAAATACTTGGTGAAGAGAAAGAGCGGAGTAATTCTTTTGGAGAGAAGAAAAACCAAACATGGCCCTTAGATGGGCGTATCTTAAATTACCACCAAACAAATGGGCTGTTATAGTTTCAAAAGTTTCAATTCTTCCGTCAACATTTCAAAATTGTCTCAAAAATACCATTTCGTCAAATTTTCTGTTTAAAAAAATGGAAATTGACGTGACAATGAGTTTAGACAATGACGTGCATGTAAAACAAGAGGTAGAAGTAGACATTGATAAAGTTTCAATTATGCCCCTGAACTTTACGATAAGTTTCAATTATGACCCTATTACTTAAAAATCTCATTTTAACCCTTAATTCTAAAATTGTCCAAAACAACTATTTTATTAGTTTTTTTTGTTAAAAAAAAAATAAAATTTAACGTGATTGTGAGCTACAAAAAAAAGTGAAAGATCCTACTTACATAAAAAATGACGTTAAAATAATTGTACAAGTTCAGCCAATATATATTGTTCCTCTACTCATAATTACAAAATCTAGGACCTTTCCCACAATCAATTGACAAAAATGAGGGCTAGTAAATAGCTTCGGCTCCAAAAACATAAGACTGGCAAGAGAAAAACAATATCTCCAATGGTATAGGACTTTTGGGGTGAAACCAAAAGTAAAACTATCTAAGATTTATGTCCAAAATAGACACTAAGATACTAACGTGGGACGTGGAAGATAAACATCCTCTCACGCAATAACCAAAAAAACAGAAGTTTTAAGGATTTTAAAAACGTGAGCAAAAGGGAATCAAATAATAACTTGTGATTGCTATTTAATCCCATGCATTTCTAATGCATCACTCACCAAAATTTCATTTGATTTCACGAGAGAGAGAGAGAGAGAGGAAGAGTATTGAGTGTGAGAATCCATGGGCTCAAAAATGGCTTCACGTCTGGTCTTCATCTCCTCTATTTTTTTGGTGCTTTGCTTTGCTGCTGCTGAAGACGACTTCGATGAATCAAATCCCATTCTTATGGTCTCTGATGGTCTTCAGGAGTTGGAATTGGACGTCATTCGTGCCCTCGGTCGAATTCCTCATGCTCTTCAATTCGCTCGATTCGTTCACAAGTGCGTATGATATGATAATATATTTTTCATTATTATTATTTCCGCTACATTTCGTTTCATAATCTGGTTTTGTGGTGGTTTTAATTTAATTTGTAGTAAGTTGCGAATTAATTTGTTGTGTGGTTGTCGATTGATTTTTACTTTTAGGTATGAAAAGAAGTATGAGACAGCGGAGGAGATGAAGCACCGATTTGGAATCTTTTTGGAGAGTTTGGAACTGATCAAATCCACTAACGAAAAGGGCCTTTCCTACAAACTTGGTGTTAATGGTAAGTAGAAAGAATAGAACGATAGATGGAGGCCTTTCTTTTGTTCTTCTTTTCGTCACGCAGTTTTGCTAATATTCTCTAATTTCTGTTGATTTTATCTATGTTTAAAAAGTTTATGAAACTTCTTTAAAACTCCTATTTATTTATTTGATGAAG
Organism: Telfairia occidentalis; assembly: GCA_026257165.2. Lineage (NCBI taxonomy): Eukaryota > Viridiplantae > Streptophyta > Magnoliopsida > Cucurbitales > Cucurbitaceae > Telfairia > Telfairia occidentalis. Next base: position 6,772 of record JAOANK020052974.1, on the reverse strand, counting down.
AATATTTGGTTGTATATCTGACACCATTAAAGACTTGACAATTAAGGGAGAGAAGTGAAAAAAAGATTTTTTTTTTCATTTCTTAAAAAAAAAATAATTAAATAGCTATCAAATTTCTAATTGTGTACGCAGCCAAGTATTATATATTCTTATTTGATTTGATATTTTAGAAAGTCTTTTGGCAAGTCCCTCACCTCTCAATTCATGTCTCTTAGGCCTCTTTTGCAATTTTTTCAGTCTAATGTTCATGTTCCATGTGCTAACAAAATTATTGATTAAATTACAAGTTTAGTCTCTAAACTTTTAGAAGTTTCTCATAAATTTTGAAACTCTAAAAGTGTTTAATAGGGTTCTTAAATTTTTCATTATGTATTTAATAAGTATTTGAACTTCAAAAATGTCAAATATCCTAAACTTTCATTTTTGTGTCTAATAGATTTATAACCTATTCAATATTTTAAAAAATTTAAAGATTTATTAAACACAAAATTGAAATTCATGTTTAACAATTTTATATTAATAATATTGTGGCCATTCAATTTTGTGTATAATAAGTTCATGAACTTTAGAAAAATATCTAACACATAATTGATAGTCGAATTTTGTGATAAGAAATTCTAAAAACAACATTGGTATGTTTTTAATGTTTTCAAATTTGAAATTTGAAAATTGCAAATGCACGATTACACTAAAACATTATGATAAATATATCATTTCATGTTATAAACTTATTTTATTTTTGTTAAAAATAAAAACATATATAACATAATATATTATAAATTATATAATATTATAAAATATTAATTATACAAAATTTTTATCATAAAATATGTTAATAAATTAATTAATAATATTTGAGATTCAACTAAATATTTAGCTTGTAATAATTACTTTTTTTTATTATTGTTAATGAACATATTAGGGGCACTTGCAAATTTCACAAAAAATAAATAGGATATTGCAAATCTAGTAACCACTTTTATGTTTTGTAAATATAACAAAAAAATCAAGGCCCAACCCAAATTAAAATGCAGAAAAGTCTAGAATACCCTTAAAAGAGCGGTTCTTTTATAAGGCTTTCGATTTTATATTAGGTATATAGTAATATCAGTGATATATATACCTTTGATATACCACAAATATATATGATACAAAATATATCTTTGATATACTATTTTTGTTTATATATGTAATAAGAAGTATATCGACGATATATTTAGTTAAATATCAGTAATTTTAGAGACATACCACTGATATACCCGATATTCTTGATTTACTATTTTTCTTCATATATGTAATAAGAAGTATATCAACAATATACTTAGCATTAAATATATATATATATCACTGATTTACTGTTCTATAGGTGGTCTTTAATCAATTTTTTTCCATTTAGTTTTCAGTAATCCTCATTGTGTCTACGGTTAATAGTTTTTTTATAAGCTACTTCTAAATTTTTGTTAAAGAATCAATAGAGAAAATAGACAAGAAATTAAATAAGAAAAAGAAAGCGACAAATACAAAGTAAATTTTTGAATAAAAAGAAAGAGAATAATAATATGAAAATGTTGACTTAGCTTGAGAAAATTAAAGAAGTAAAATGAGTAGAAAATTTTACATGATTTAGTATATCATTGATATACTTTATATTAAATATATATTTGATTTAGTAAACCATTTATATGCTTCATATAGGTATATCAACGATATACGTATATTATTGATATACTTCATATTAGGTATATCACTGATATACTTATATCATTGATAAATAAGGAGGGCAAAATTAGAATATCGAAAAAACGAAAATTCAATTTAAAATTTTTTTGTTACATTTGCAAATCTTAAAACAGATTGCTATATTTGCAATTATAACAAAAACTTTTGCTACCCAATATATTACTAATCACACATTAAACACATTTTTAAACTAAAATTCAATTTCTAAATTTGACACTAAACACATATGTGAAAACACATCATACTAATTTTTATTTTTATTGAATATCATGTTTTCAAATTTTTATTTTCAAATCACTATATTCAAACACATACTTTTTAAAATTGTGAAACTAATTAGATACTTGAAGTTGTTCAAGAACTAAACTTATGATTTGGTAGTAGCTTAAGTGAAATGGAGTGTTTACTTAAGCAACTACCAATAGAGTGAAGCCACCTTATAAAATTTTGCTTATAATTGTACAAAATACTCTTATATTATGTACCTTGTTTCAAAAATACTCTTATTCTTTCAAAATTTTCAATACTACCTTTCACAATGGCTAAATGCTTCAAAAAAATTTCTTCAAGAAAAAATTGGTTAGATGTTCGACAGTTGACATGTCTGCTTACATATCAACTACATTGATACAAAACAGCCTACGTGACAATTTAATTAAAAAAACTCAGCGTTCCATTTGTTTTCATGTGCATTTTTAAATATTGTTTTTTATTTTTAAAAATGTTTATTTTATTTTAAAGTTTCAAATAAATCCTAAAACACTACGTTTTTGCACTTAAACTACCACATAGACTGTTTTGTATCTAGTAATATATATGTTAGCAAACACGTCAACTTTTTGTAAAACAACCAACCAAATTTTTCTTGAAGGGTATTTTTTGAAATATTTAACAAAGGTGAAGAGTAGTATTGCTACTTTTGAAAAAATAAAGATATTTTTTGAAACAAGTTACAAAGTATAAAAGTATTTTATATAATTAAACTTAAAATTTTTGCCCCTTCCAAGAAACCGAAATTGTAGGAATAAGATAACTAGATAAGCCATCTAAAATCATATGGTTGAACGTGATTGGTTTAGAAAGGCGAAAAGAAAGAGAATGGTGACTGGGTGATTGGTTTTTCTATGTGCAGAATTCACGGATTGGACATGGGAAGAGTTCCGACAGCGCCGGCTCCTAACAGCTCCTTTGAATTTCTCTGTCACCTCAACGACCAAGCTCACTTTCACCCATCGCCCCATCCCTGCATCCGTACATCATTTCATCTTCTCCCCATAATTCTATTTCAAGTTGAACAAACTGCATATTCCATTTTCCAACGTTTAAAATCTATTTCTATTGTGTATGCTATCAAAATTCTACGTTAGTTAGATAAGGGGATGATCATGAATATATAACTGAAAGACAACATCTTTATTACTTTGAGGTATTTTGGAGTGAAACTGTTAGATTTTTAAATATAATATTATTATTAATGTCGCTCATGTACATTTATTTAAAAAACAAAAGCTTTAAAGATTTATGCTTAAAGTAGACAATATCATACCGTTGTGAAAAGTTGGTTGTCCTTTACAATTTCAACTTCATTATGGATTGACCCAATATGTTATGTTTTGTTAATCCCACATAATCATCACTAATCTGGAATGAACTATGAAGCACAAACACTTCAAAATGGGAGTCGACACGTGAAATTACGTGTCGTATTATTATTATTATTTTTTTTTTATCCCCATCGTGTCCGTGCTTCTTAGGGAATGAACATATAGTCCAACTTATTGCTGATAATGGGAATGGGGTCTACTTTAGTTCAGTACACAGATTTAAACAAATTTTGTGATTCTTCATTGAAACTTTGGTTTAACTTTCTTTATGCAGAAAGACTGGAGAGAACAAGGCATAGTGGGCCCTGTTAAAGACCAAGGGCACTGTGGTTCTTGCTGGGCATTCAGGTTGGCATTCTGTTTAGTACTTGATCAGGAACACAAAACTAAAGGAATGATTTAAGCAAGGCAGTTACTTAATTCACTGCAATGCAATTTTTATTAAAATCTTGATATAAGATAAAATTTATTATAACTCGTCAATTTAAACTTTTGAGTTTACTAGTGATTTAACATAATAACTATTTGTTGGACTTTGTCCATATTTTTAACCCGTAAATAAGTAAGGGAAAGTGTTAAAATATCATTGCTTTAGGATTTATGGGTGATTTAAGAATTTTGTTTGGTTGGTTTTGCAGTACAACTGGAGCTCTTGAAGCCGGTTATGCACAAGCATATGGAAAGAACATCTCGCTTTCGGAGCAGCAGCTGTTAGATTGTTCGGGTTCTTTTAACAACCATGGCTGCAAAGGCGGCCTCCCTTCCAAAGCTTTTAACTACCTCCTACACGAAGGCGGCATTGTAACAGAAGCAGAATATCCTTACACTGCAGTAGAAGGCGAATGCAAATACAATCCTGGACAGAATGCTGCAGTCCACGTCTATACATATGCGAATATCTCTCAAGTAAGAGAACTAATTCCCTTGAACCCTTTTTTTCATTTTCCTTTCTTGGTTCAATAATTCCTCACGCCAAAGTTGGCATAATCAACTTACTTTTGGGGCTTTGCAGGGCGCTGAGGATGATTTGCTGCGTGTAGTTGCTCTCATCCAACCAGTAAGCGTATGCTTTGAGGCCGAAGACAAATTTCGCTTTTATAAAGAAGGTGTTTACTCTAGTGACACATGCGGCAACACTCCTAAGGTTAGTATTTGTGACATGTATGTATGTTTGTCGACGCGAATAATGTATGTTAACAATGAATAATCCAATAGTAGATACATATGAGAGTGATAGTCACATTACGACGACTACGTTGAATAATTTCTTTGTATAAGTAGTGGCATATTGGTCTTGCCAGTAAAATTTGTTTTCAATTGGTAGGACATAAACCACGCCGTGCTAGCTATTGGTTACGGAGTTGACGACTATGGTGTTGAATATTGGATTATAAAGAATTCATGGGGAAAAAACTGGGGCGATCATGGCTACTTCAAGATGAAGAGGGGCGTGAACATGTGTGGTAAGTTTTAAACAAGAAAATCATTTGAAATGCATATACTAAAGACATTGTGAAAAGTTATTTTTGGTTATTGCCATTGTGGAAGCCATATTTTCCTTTTTTTTTTTCTTTCTATATACTGATAATGGTGTTTTTGGGTCCTTTTAGGTGTTGCATCTGTTGCTTCATATCCCATTGTTTATTAGAGCATTGTTGAAGACAAACAATGGGAAACAAGCTTCTTTCTAATTGGCAGGAAAAGAAGGTGGCTACAATAATATTTAAAGTTTTCAATAAGTCCCTGCTACTCTAGTGTAATGTAATGTGAATTTGCTGGCTGCTAATCGAATAATATCTATTTCTTTTTGGATAATATCTTTAGTTTTAAAAAGATTAGTTTGTTTATTTTTAATTTATGAATAGAGAAACTTAATTTTTAAAAATAGATCAACACTCTTATAGAATTTGATTTAGATCATGGTCATAAAATGGTGATCCATTCCAATATAGACTACACAATTGACTTTAGTCGTGGTTTGTTCTAACTTATAATAGATCATGAGGAGACACCAACCATAGTTTAATAGCATAGATGATTGATTATAGTTGACCATAACTAGAGTCTATAAGATAGATACATGTATTGTCGTGGACTATAGTTAAAAATATTTGTGGGCTATAAGACGTGCTTAAGCATTTATTTTTATACCGTGATTAGACCAAACGTCAATCAATTTCAACCACTTTGTTTAAAACATGATTTAATATCTAAAATCAAGCAGAGACGGATTTATGAAGAGACCGGGGGCACGTGCCCCTCCTGAATTTAGAATTATTTATATATATATATATATGCAAATTCAATTTACTAACTAATTTAGTTGGTAGCTTAGCTGTAGAAAAATAGCTTGGGAAGGTGCTTACGTCCCCTCTTAGGAGTGAGTTCAAATCCTCTTATTAAAAGTCTTGGATCTACCCCTGAAATCAAGTGTGATCTATACTTAACTTCATAAGCATTTACCAAATACAAAATGTGGGTAAGTTTTACTTTTCAACTACAACTAAAATGAATAATTCACCAAAGCAACTATTTTGTCATGAGTACATTATTATATCAAATTTTATTGAAAAAAAAGCTCTTTCGTCAATTAGCGATTGAACTATGAGATTGAAATGCATGTGTATACTCATAGGTTGGAAAGTAATACAATAATATCGTCCATTTTCAATATAAACTTTCATAGTTTTGCTTTTAGTCACACCAAAAAAGTCTTATTCTAATAGAGATGTTTTTCTTCACTTGTATACTCACGATCAACACGATCTTTCCCTTCTCTAGTTTGACGTGAGACTTTGATCGCATTCCCAACAATCTTCTCTGAAAATAAAGTAGCACTAAGCTTTCCTTTAAATAGTTTTTCATCCATCCACTTTTATTTAAACCAACTTCTCTTATCTACTAACACTCCACTTTTTCAATAAAATTCAATCCATAAATGACTATAGAAATTCCTCCATCTGAAGAAGAACCTAAGGGAATCAAGATGCCAAACCCAGAATGTGATATTTTCTAATATGTGCTTGGAATTAGATTTAGAAATTATATCTCACTTTAAAATATAGGTAAAAAAAAGAGTTGTGGTTACAATAAGTTATATTATATGATAGAATCATAGATGGAGGCAAGAGAGCTGGGAAACAGAGAAAGATGCTTCTGCTTTGTATTTGGTTGTTGAAGAAAACCAAAAATGCATGAAAAGAGTTTTTTCCATTTACAAATGAAAACCAAGGGCAAAATAAATAAACTTTAGTACAAACATGATTTGACTAAAGAGAGGAAAAGAAGCAGCAAAAACTGGATGGATAAAAGTACAAAACTAGTGGTAGGTGTAGTGTAGGTGTACTGTTTTGTCATTAATGACACTATGTTGTGACATCCCCCCTCAAACGAGAGCGAGTGAGAACCAAGCCGAGTTTGTCTCGCAG
>JAOANK020052772.1:0-20023 GCA_026257165.2 Telfairia occidentalis | reverse complement strand
AGTTATATAGAATTCAATAACAACTTTATTGAATAACATCAATAACAACTTTATTGACTATTGAACGTGTTTACAAGCCATCGCGTTTTAGGACATACATACCCAACATCTTTAACTTTCCTATTCTTCATATTCTTTTGGTGCTTCATCTTGTGATTTTCGATTAAAGGAATTTCTGTTGGCAATACCTTGACCGCTTTGTCACTTTCTACCTAGAATTTTGCATCTGCAAAGTGCTGCTTCTGAGAATGGGTTGGTGTCTGCTTCGACTTCTTGACACAATCTTGATAAAATTTGAAGCATTGATAAAGTGTGGAAGAGATCACCCCATTTCCATGAATCTAAGGACGACCTAACAATAGCTTGTAAGTGGTATTGGAATCAATGACATGGAACAAAGTGATAGCCTTCAAATCTCTAATAATAAGCTTTAGACGGATCATGTCAGTCACTCATTGTCTACCTTGATTGAAGCCTTGAATGACCAATCTACTGTTCGATAGTTCTTTCATTCAGATGCCTAATTGTAGCATGGTTGACTTAGGCATTATATTAACGGTTGAACCATCATCGATAAGAATTCGACCAACTTTTTATTCTCGAATATAGCCTGAGACAAATAAGGGTATGTTATGGGGCTTTGATCACGATAGAAAATCTTCATCTGCAAAACCAATGGACATACAACATGAAGCACATGCATCAACTTGAGAGATTGAGTTGTTTGAAATGTTGAAGTCTCTTAGTGTTTTGATGATGACCTTTTTAGTTGCTAGGAGAAGTGATAACAAATCACTTATACTGAACGAAGATGAATCTTCCAGTTTTATCATTTATTGAGATGAAGTGGAAGAAGTGTCACGATCTTCTATTGTATTAACAACGTGACAAGTGACAGCTTCATAGACATCTTCTTGATCATCATCTAGGAAGCTCTTTGGAAAAAATTCTTTTAGAGTTATCGACTGTTGGGGTTGAACAAAATCTTCATTCTCTTCCACGACAGGTTTAAGCTTTTTCGAACTCCTTTTTCCCTTCTTTCTTTGTGGCTTGCTTTATTTTCTATATTTTTGAAGTATGCAAGGCTCTTTATGGGCATGATGTTGCATTTGCTTCCTTCGATGAGTTATAAGAGTCCATCCTTCATTTTCATCTTTGATAGATTCGTGCTTGTCTTGGGTGATATTTCTTTGAGAACTTTGCTCAAACCAGATAATTACGGGCTCTAAAGTCCCAAACTGAATCAAATCTGCTTCTAAATTATGAGATAGGCTTGAAGATATTTGGTTGTAAGGACCTACTGTTACCACAACATGGTTTGTTTGAGCTGTCTCAGCAAGGTCCAGTTCAATCTTATTTTCTTTAGCTAATCTCAAAATTAGCTCTTTTAAAATAAAACATTTTTCCACTGGGTGACTGACGACTCGGTGATACTGGCAGTAGTTTGGGTCGTTTGCTTTTCCTATCTCTTCTGGTCATTTACATTCTGATAATTCAATAACCTGCTGCTCGAGGAGTTGTTCTAATATATCTGGAATGTCAGAATCTGGAAAAGGATAAACTTTCCCTTGTCTTTTTTTTAGAGTTGGGCGACATTGCTCGCCTCTGTCTGGTCGCCTTTCCATCTTTTTGTCTTTTCCTTTCGAAGAAAACTTGAAGGGAGTAGCATTAAGTACCATAACTTCTTTGGCAATACTTTTGGAGGTCTTCTTTGTGCTCTTGCTTCTTTCTTTTCTTTCTTGATGTAAAAAATGAGAAGATCTTTATTTCCTCTGCTAGGGATACTGAGCTCCATATCATGAACACGAGTTGCCAGCTTTTCAAAAGTACGAGGCTTTATCCCTTGAAGAATATAAAGAAGTCCCCAATGCATGCCTTGGATGCACATTTCAACAGCAGATATTTCGTTGAGCCGATCTTTGCAATCGACACTTAGAGCTCTCCAACGGTTGATGTAGTCAACCACTGGTTCACCTTTTCATTGTTTGGTATTGGTGAGCTCCATCATGCTGACAATTCTCCTCGTACTGTAAAAATGATTGAGAAATTCTCTTTCAAAATGCTCCCAACTGTCAATGGTTTCAAGCTCAAGATCAGTGTACCAATCAAAAGCGTTTCCTCTGTGTCTGAATGAACTGCTTAACCAGTAGGTCGCCTCAGGTACCAGCGTTTTCGCATGTCTCGACGAAGTGAGCAATGTGTTTCTTTGGATTGCCCTTCCTGTCGAATTGCTGGAACTTCGGTGGCTGGTATCCATTTGTCATCCTCAGGTTATCAATCCTCTTAGTATATGGTTTGGAATACATAAGAGAATTCTGAGTAGGCCCACCATTTGAGCTTTGATAGAGTTCATGATCATATCCTGAAGTTGTTGAATAGATAAGGAAGCAATTGAAGTAGAATGTTGTGATTGATTTTCTTGCATGATGGTCTTCCCCTTATTTCTTACGGAAGGGGTTTGACTCGATTCAACGACATCCCAACTTTTGATTTGATTTTTTAGAGATGCTATTTGTTGATCTCTCTCTTCGGTAGCCTTAAATAGCCTGCTAATCTTCCTTTATACTTCAACCATCCTTTCTTTACCAGTGGCTACATCAGTCATCATGACAGAAATTACGTCAGAATTTGATGCTTCCTTGAGTTGACGAGGAGAGGGAGAAAGTTTGTCCGACGAGAAATTTTCTTTGATCAACACATCCCCTTGAGCAGATTTCGTTATGCGACTTAACATCTTTGTGATTGTAGCAGCCGGGGTATGAACACTAATTTTGGTTTGGAGGTTGAATTTGACCTAGAAATCGAAAGGACTCTTCGTCGATTAAGGAGGGAGTTTAGAAATCGAGCAAATTTGATGGAGCAAAATCTTCGACCTTCTAGAGGAAAGATAGAGCAAGTAAATCAACAACCATATAAAGGAGGAGTTCCATTACCTGGAGTAGCAATGCAACAGCAAATTAGACTAGTAGATCAAGTTGAAAACCCTATAATTCTAGCAAATGACAAGGAAAGAGCCATAAAAGATTACGCATTCCCAATGTTCGAGGAATTAAATCCACGGATTAATAGACTTAATATACAAGCAGCAAATTGTAAGAAGAAACAAGTGATGTTTCACATGTTACAAACGATAGGTCAATTTCATAGTTTACCTGCCGAAAGATCCACATTTACACTTGAAGAAATTTCTAGGATTGAGCGACTCATTTGTGATTTAGGGATTTTCTATGGATGCTCTACATTTAACTTTGTTTCCATATTCATTAAAGGATGGAGCAAAAGCTTGGTTAAACACATTTGCTCCAAGATTCATTACTACAAGGAATGAATTAGCAAAGAAGTTTCTGATTAAGTATTTTCCACCTACAAGATGTTGAGTTTTATGTCCTAAAACTCAGTGGCATGTAAACATATTCTATCATCAATAAAGTAGTTATTGAAGTTATTCAGTAAAGTTGTTATTGAATTATTTATAACTCTACAAATCCAATAAACTAAGAACCCATGGCTATAACATGAATACGTAGACTTTATATTTAGACATAAAAGTGGATCAAGTTTAAGTAAATAGCCAAAACGGTCCATTGTATACGGATTAGTCTGGGTACCTTCTCTTGGGGACACTATGGAACGCGACTCGCTTCGTATATGATACAAACGATGTGATCCTATATCGTTCATGTGGAGACATGCGAGTGAGGGTGTTCTATGCAATGAGGTTGCATAAGACTGGACTGCGAAATAATCATTGTTCCTTTATAACGCCGATCACTAAAAATACTGACTAATTTCAATCTGATGACCTAGGTAACTTGATCTTAATCTTGAGTTAACTATGAACTCCTGTTTATTTGAGATTATCCTTTGATCTGCTTGGGTGAGAGAGGCTTAACAACGTCTGCTCAATATGCCTCCCATTTCAGGGGTAAGACCGGGTAGATAGCTGGGGACATAGTCCTGCAAGATGGAATTCACTCCTACCCGACTTGAGGGATAATAGAGAGGTTGTTCCATTAATGGCTGATTCCAGGTCTTGAACAAAGGGCCCCACCCTTTCATTGGCTAGAAAGGGAGTTCGGTTTGGTGGTTAGACCTCAAACCAAGTTGTTCATTAGAACGATCAATGGTACTTAAGGAACAAGAGGTAACTCATGGGTATTACGGTAATTGACCCAGCTGAGGTTACGAACGACCTGTGAATGATCGACTTACTGATTTAGGTTATATCAAATGGACACAATTATATCTATAGTGAGGAGAGTGCAGCTACGGGCTTTAGTGGAGTGACCCATTAGTTAACAAATGTTGATTAACTAGGTCAAAGAGTTTCGCCAGTTAATCTCGGATCATTGGAGCTCATGATCTATAGGTCCATTAGGTCCCTCGGCTAGCTCATATCGGATGACACCTTGGAACAGTGTGGTGAATGAATTTGAAGCGTTAAAATTTGGTTTCGGGAGAATATTAAATATATGTGATATATTTAATTTATCGATGTTTGATTACAAATTAAACGATCGAAAGGAGTTGGAAATAATATTTAAATGAGATTTGAATGTTGTACATATGAATAGGGATTCATATTCGTAAAAACAGTTTTTTCGAAAATCGGGATCGGCGGCAAAATAATATTATTTTAATATATGATATTAAAATAATTAGAAATTAAATTAGAAATTTTTTTAATTTAATTTAATTATTTTGGTTTTTGATTTGAGAAATTAAAAATCAAAATAAAAGAAAAAAGGGAAAAAGAATAGAAAAAGAAGAAAATGGAAAATGGTGATTTTCCATTTCCTTTTCTTTTCTTTCACCATGGATTGCCACCTCCCCCCTCATTGCTTCATCATCCATTGAAGTGTCATTAGGTAATGAAGTAGTTGTGCATGATTTAGTCTATAAAATGGCAACAAATTCGAGCACAAAAAAGGTTAGAGAAGTGATCAATTTCCTCCCAAAAGTTGGTGTTCATGTGTTGAACTTAAACCAAGCATCACCCCTTCTCCTCTTTATTTCATCAATCAAGGGATCCCAGCATCCCATTCATTGGCCGGAGAATAGCTGAGAAGACATTAGTTGTGTTCCGAGACCTTGTTCGTGATCAATATCGCCGAAGATAGAGGAGAATTTGAGCAACAAAGCTGAGTTCTCATGTTTCTCTGTTTTTCCTCTTTCAAAGCATGATGTTCTATCTTAAATTGAGCTAATTAGAGTGCATTATATACTTTTCCGCTGCTAATGTATGTTGATACATCCTTCACAAGAAATGTTAAACTCAAAGCAGAGATTATTTCTTTCAAGCAATATGTGGATGAACTCTTCAGTGATGCATGGGAAAGATACAAGGAACTCCTTAGAAAGTGTCTTCACCATTGCTTACCTTATTGTGTGACATTAGAGACATTTTATAATGGTTTAAATTCAGCTACGCAAAGCATGGTAGATGCTTCAGCAAATGGTGCATTATTATTAAGAACATATAATGCACAATAGTTGTCAATGGTATGATTCGAGATCAAATCCTAGAAACCGACCATAAGGAATTGCAGACGTTGATGCATTAACATTTATTAGGGCATACATTGCTTCTTTGACAAACATGATCAAAACCCTACCTTTAGGGAACAACACGCTGCAAATCACGTCACAATGAAATCATGTATCTTCTTTGGAGAAGGGCACACTTATGACCAACAATCCAGTATCAGTTTGTTATATAGAAGGAAATAATCCACAGTCTAACACCAACAATCCAGGGTGGAGAAAGCATTCTAACTTCTCTTGGAGTCAAGGAGGAAACCATCATGAACCTCAGGCACAACAGAAGGAAAATTATCCACTTGGATTTGGACCGCAGAATAAGCAATTCATGCCGCAGCAAAATAGACCATTGCCCCAACAAAATCCACGCAATTGAAGTAATTCATTATAAATTATGATGAAGATGTATGTGGCAAAAAACGATGCTATGATTCAAAGTCAACAAGCTTTGTTGAGAAATCTAGAGATTCAAATTGGACACTTAGCCAACGAGTTAAAAAATAGACCTCAAGGACAACTTCCTTCAGATACTGAAAATCCGTGGAGGGAAGGTAAAGAATAAGTTCAAACAGTAGAACGCAAAAGTGGAAAACTTTTACTTGGAATAAGTTCTCCGCCGTAGCATTCAAGTTCCAATCCAAATTCTACAGAACAACAAGATATCACAAGCAGTGAGGTAATGATTGAAGAAACAACAGAAAATGGAAATAAAGCAAAAGCATTTTCCAAAACAAAATATGCAGAACCTCAAGAGTCTTTTCCAATTGTACCTTTCAAGCCTCCACCATCCCACTTATCCTCAAAGACTTGAGCAGAAAACTCAAGAGGCCCAATTTAAGAAGTTTTTAGAAGTACAAAAGCAACTTCACATAAACATACCATTGGTAGAAGCTCTTGAGCAGATGTCAAACTACGTAAAATTCCTCAAGGATATTCTGACCAAAAAGAAACAATTATCGGAATATGAAACAGTTTCTTTAACTGAAGAGTGTAGTGCAATCCTTAAAACTACCTCCAAAAGTTAAGGATCCGGATCATTTACCATTCATGTTTCAATTGGAGGAAAAGAATTGGGAAGGACATTATGTGATATTGGAGCCAGTATCAATCTCATGTCTTTATCAATTTATAAGAAGTTAGGAGTGGGCGAAGCAAGGCCAACAACTGCAACTCTTCACCTGGTTGACAGATCCATTACATATCCTGAAGGCAAGATTGAAGACATCTTGGTGCAAGTAGATAAGTTCATATTTCCAGTTAATTTCATCATTATGGATTATGAAGTTGATAATGAAGTACCTATAATTTTGGGATGACCTTTCTTAGCAATAGGTAGAACGCTAATAGATGTGCAGAAAGAAGAATTAACCATGAGGGTGCATGACCAAGAGGTAAAGTTCAATATTTTTGACACCATGAGACATCCGCATGAAGTTGAAGAATGTTCAGCAAGTCAACTGTTGAAGGAAGTTGTGGAAATTGCACTAAGGACAAAATTGCAAGAGCAACATATGCAGGAGTTTGGAGATTCTGAATCCCTAGAAGCAAAAAAAGAGATCAATAGTTTTGCGCCACAATTCGAGAGGTATATGAAATTTCAAACCATAAAAAAAACATTTGAAACTCTTGATTTAAATGACAAAAGATCTCCATCCATGAAACCATCTATTGAGGAACCACTGCAGCTAAAATGGAAGCCATGACCATCGCATTTGAAATATGTTTACCTTGGTAAAAGTAAACACTACTAATCATTGTGGCAGCAAGTCTCCTACCAAAAGATGAAGAACGATTAATTCAATTGCTCAAGCAACAAAAGAAAGCAATTAGCTGGACTTTAGCAGACATTCAATATATCAGTCCATCTTTTTGTATGCATAACATTAATTTAGAGGATGGAAGTTTTAAATCTATAGAGCAACAAAGAAGATTGAATCCAGCCATGAAAGAAGTTGTGAAGAAGAAAGTCATCAATTGGTTAAAGATTGGAATTATTTATCCAATCGCAGATAGCAATTGGGTAAGTCCTGTTCAGTGAACACCCAAGAAAGAAGGAATAACTGTGATGACCAATAAAGCCAATGAACTTATTCCAACTCGAACAATTACATGGTGGAGGATTTGTATGGATTATATAAAGATGAATACAGTTATACGTAAGGATCGTTTTTCTTTGCCTTTTATTGATCAAATGTTTGATAGGCTTGCAAGTCAGGCTTACTATTGCTTCTTAGATGGTTATTCGGGTTATAACTTGATTAGTATAGCCCCTGGTAATTAAGAGAAAACCATCTTTACTTGTCCTTATGCCACATTTGCATTTAGAAGAATGCCCTTTGGGCTATGTAAAGCTCAAGCAACGTTCCAGAGATGCATGTTGGCGATCTTTTCTAATATGGTTTACTTAATTATGGAAGTTTTTATGGATGATTTTTTAGTTTTCGGAAACTCATTCACCACCAGTCTAAATAATTTAGGAAAAGTTCTGAAAAGATGTGAAGTGACTAATTTGATTTTAATTTGGGAGAAATGCCATTTCATGGTGAAAAAAAGAATTGTTCTAGGCCATATGATTTCTGAAAAAGGAATAGAAGTAGATAGAGCTAAGATTGAGATCATTGAGAAGATGGAATCACCAACTTCTGTTAAGGGAATTATAAGTTTTCTCGGCCATGTAGGTTTCTACCGAAGGTTTACTAAGGACTTTTCTAAAATCTCTAAGCCTCTTTGCATGTTATTAGAAGTTAACAGATGATAGCACTCCAAAAGGTGCTATTTTAGGACCTACATCATAAAAGTTTTGTAGGCTTTCTTATATGTTTTAAAGCCTTTATTCATATATTTTGGAGGAACCGAGTATTGGGAGGTAAAAATTTAGATTCGGTGTTGTTCGGGCTGAAAAACGAGCCTAAGAAGAGTAAATTTGACTAACGGACGAAGGAAATATGTCAAAAATAAAAGTGCAAATTTTTTGTCGAGCAGAGTAGTGTTGCAACGCTGGAATAGTAGCGTCTCAATGCTAGAATAGTAGCGTCTCAATGCTAGAATAGTACTCACTGCTGGAATAGTACTCAACGTTGGAATAGGAGCGTCTCAACGCCACTTCGAAAATTCTTCCTAGATTTACAAATGTATAGTAACATTGTGGTAATATTAAAGCACAGCGTCTCAACGCTACCAGTAGTTTCTATATGTGCTTCTTTGCAGCGCAAGGGTTAAGGGAGTCCCTGTTGGCCACCATTTTTAGAGAAAATTTTGAGGTTCAAAGGCAGAGAATAGTGGGCATTCATGCTAGAGTAGATTAGAGGCTTTTTCGGGAGTGAAAATCACGAGCACGAGAGTTTTTTTGGAGCCGGACATGGGGAAGAATCAACCTAAAAGTTTTCTTCTCCCTATTTTACATTCTATATTATGTTGAGATGGGTTGTTTAGATTGTTTAGCATTGATTTTCGTAATGTATTTCAGCTAAACTAATTAGTTTTAGTGTGTTGGTTTGTTTTATGGACGATTAATTATGCTATTGAACTCTTGAATGCATATTTATTGATTCTCTTCTAAATTTCAGGATTGAATGTTTATGTTCATTTCACCAATGAATGTTTTTACTGTTGTATTTTACTATCCTGCGTGTGAGAGAGGATCGTAAAGTATTGCATGTTCGTTTTGCTACTTTGTTCGAAAGAGAGGGTAGTAAAGTGAGACATTAAGATTTAGATGCATGTTTCTTTATGTGCGAAAGTGATAGGAGCGCGTGTAAAGTCTGTGATAGGTTACTTTTATGTCACTTTTTATCTTCTTATAGCGAGACATTGTGTAGGGAGTTCTTAATGAGAGTCGATGGACCTCGAGATGGGGAAGCCCAAGTTTATAAGCCTTAGATTTAAAAAATTGATAATCTATTGCATATCTCAAGTTTAATTACATAGTTAATAGTGTCGTTTCACAACGTCAACACCCTAGAAATACTTGTTCCTTGATTTTTCTCTCGTTACCTGCCTCTTAGCATCTTTATTTTACTTGCTTGCTAGATTAGACTAGTTGCATGCTAGTTTGTTTCCCTAAATAAAATTCAATAACTATTATTTTGGTACTAAATAGGGTTAATAACCCGATTCTCAGAGGACGATACACGGTCTTTTAGGTCGTTTTATGTTACAATTTGACCTGTGTGATTGCGATAATGCAGTGGATTGCAATCAATAGATCTTTTGAGTTCAATGTAGATTATTTGTAGGCTTTTCAGATGTTAAAGAAGGCGCTGATCACTGCACCAATCATCTCATCACCAAATTAGAATCTTGCTTTTGAATTAATGTGTGATGCGAGTGATTATGCTGTTGGAGCAATGCTAGGACAAAAGCATGACAAGATGATTCATACGATTTATTACACCAGCAAAATCTTAAATGAAGCTCAATTAAATTACACTACCACAAAGAATGAGCTTTTAACAATTATTTTTGCATTTGAAAAATTTACACCATATCGATAGGATCTAAAGTTACTATTTTTACAGATCATGTAGCAATTCGCTACTTATTAGCAAAAAGATATGCAAAACCAAGACTTATCATATGGGTGCTTCTACTATAGGAAAGGTTTGGAGAATTATGTTGCAAATCATCTGTCAACAGTTGAATGATCAAAAGAAATGCAGCAGCAACCGGAGATCAGAGACTATTTTCCAGATGAGCAGTTATTACGGTAGCATAAATTATTGTGTTAAATTACCATGGTTTGCAAATACTGCTAATTATTTGGCTGCAGGTTTACTACCTTCAGATTTGACAAAGCAACAACTAAGGAAGTTTCTTCATGATATACGCTTTTACTTTTGAAACAATTCGTTTGTTTATTGGCAATGTGCTGATAGACAGGTGAGAAGATGTGTCACTCAATCAGAAGCTCCAGTAATACTGGAGCATTGCCAAACAACATCCTATGCAGGACATTTTGGAGGACAAAGAATTGCGGCTAAAGCATTACCATCAGGATACTTCTGGCCATCTATGTTCAAAGATACTAATATATTTAGTAAAACATTTGATAAGTGCCAAAGAAAAGGCAATATTGGAATCAAAGATGAGATGACACTGACCTACATTTTAGAACTAGAGTTGTTTGATGTATGGGGGACTGATTTCCTGCGGTCTTTTCCACCATCCAATGGGAACACTTATATTTTTCCAGTTTTTGACTATGTGTCAAAATGGGTATAGGCAATTGCTTCTGCATAGAATGATGCTAAAACAATTTCAAAATTCCTCGAGAAAAATATTTTCACTCTGTTCAGAACTCCACGTGCTCTAATAAGTGATGAGGGATCTCATTTCGTCAATATAATCCTTAGTAGTTTATTAGCAAAGTATGGTGGTAAGTATAGAGTCTCAACCCCTTATCATCCATAAGCTAATGGTTTAGCTAAAATTTCAAACAGGGAAATTAAGGGTATCCTAGAGAAGGCCGTTAACCCCACTAGGAAAGATTGGTCTCTTAAGCCACCCAATGCTCTTTGGGACTATAAAACTACATTCAAAATACCTTTAGTAATGTCACCCTATAGGTTAGTTTATGGAAAAGTATGTCATTTACCTTTAGAGTAAGAGCACGAGGCTTTCTAGGCTTTAAAGAACCTAAACTTTGATACCACAGGTGCTGAAGCAGTGCACTTCCTATAATTAAATGAATTGAAAGAGCATCCTCACTTCCCTTATGAAATGCCAAGATCTACAAGGAAAAAACTAAAGTGTGGCATGATAGGAGGTGATCCCAAAGCAATTTGAGAAAGGTCAACAAGTACACGTGTACAATTCCAGACTTAGACTTTTTCCTGGAAAATAGAAGTCTCTTTGGTCTGGACCTTTCACAATATTAAGAGTTTTCCCATATGGAGCTGTTACATTGAGAGAACAAAACACTGGGAGAAGCTTCAAAGTCAATGGACAAATGAAAAAGCATTATTGGGGAGAGAACTTCCTTAGAAAATGTGCCTCACTCTAGTTGCTAACACCTTGATAGAGCAAGAACATTACGGAAGCATTTTCTGAGCATAACAATGATTTATTCTTGCTCCCTTTTTAATGTTTTAATTCCTGGTTTATTTTAAGAAATACAATTTTTATTTTATTTTAGGGAAAAAAAATAGGAGAATTATGCATTTGATTTTAGTTTGATTACGTAATTTTTATTCGATTTTATTTACTTTTTAGTTAAAATTTGAATTTAATTTTCAGAATTTAGATTTTATTCGATTGAATCTTAATTTGAATTTCAAATGATTAATTCGTAAATCAAATATTTCAAAAATTGAATTTGAATTTGCTTAATTATCTTTACTTGATTTTGTGATTTTATTTTGATAGATATTATGAAAAATAAATGAGAAATCACGAGACTTGATGCAGCAAAATATTCTAAAGAGGGAGAGAGCAGATTTTTAGTTAACAATTCAAAAAGTTAGCTATTGTAATAAATGTCCTAACGTCTATTTTGTAGGGAACAGGGGATTTAATAGAGCATTAATTGCACTATACCGTTAAGATTTTGTTTTTTTTTTTGTTTTCCCAAAATAATTTATTCGCATGGATTAATTAAGGAATTTAAGTTTAATTTCATGACTGATTTACTCTTAAATCCTTACTCTTTATATACTTAATTGGTTTACTCTTCTTCATTTGTATCCTTTAATTACTTTCTTCTTTATTCTCCAAGAAACCCTCAAAGCATTCAGCAACCATGGCCCCTAAAACCAGAACAAGAAAATTTCAAGATTTCCATGCTGACCTACTTCTTGATGCCCTAGCCACCCCACAAGAGGAAGAAACTATTTGGCCACCCATGGATGGAACCAGTCCCCCACCACAACTCTAAAAGAGAGAAAAGAAGAAGAAAACCGCAGTTGTCCCACGACCAAGTCCGGTTGCTATCGAAACCATTATTCACGAAGTGTTAACTGTGATTCAAGAACAACCGGAAGCGAATGAACCATATACGCCCACAACTGAGCTAGAAGTTCAGCTGGAAGAAGTACCTGATGCTCCAACTGAAGAAGAGCAAGAGGTCATACCGCTAGTGGACGAAGAAGAAGCTCGACAGAAGAACCGACAATCATCAAAGAGGTTCCAGCGGAGGAAATGCCAGAGGAAGAACCGCTTGCTGAAAAGATACAAATTGACAAGACGGCGGGCTCTGCCAAAAGAAAGAAGAAAGGCAAGAAAAAGAAAGGATCATCGCTGATTGCACACCAGAAACCCCTGAGGATTTACTTCAAGTAAACATAAGTCCCAAGAAAGCTTGCTGAAATGGTAACAAACCGATGCAAGAACCTATGATAGACCATCAGTTATCCATTCATGACTGCTTGATTAATAAAGTAGCACGACGCCGCTATGAAGACATAAAGAATAGGGACCTACGATTTGAGTGCGAATTTATGGAGCCGGATGATGCATATCCTTGTTTTATTTTCACTACAATAACTAATCACTCGTGGGAGTATTTTTGCAGAAAACCAGAACCAGCCATTGTAGGAATCGTACGACAATTTATTACAATCTGGATAAGAGTAACAGGTATGGAACGGGAGTCCAAGGAGTTTCAGTCGATTATTCAAATGGCGCAATCAACAGCTTGTTTCACCTACAAGACTTTCCTTATGTTGTTTTTAATGAAATGACAATTGCTTCATCACCAGAGCAATTGAACGCTGCCATTCGTAAGGTAGGAATTGAAAGTGCCCAATGGCATGTATCTTCAAATAGTCCTTGGACTTTTCAATCTGCCTTTTTAAAGACTAAAGCAAACATATGGTTTTCCTTTCTCAAGTTTAGACTTCTTCTTGTGACACATGATTCTACGATTAAAAAAGATAAAATCCCCTTGTATTTGTCATTCTTCATTCCATAAGTATTGACGTTAGAAAAATTATTGCTCCTGAAATTTATGTATACTAAAGGAAGAAAGTAGGCAAGTTATTTTTTCCCTATACTATAACTACATTGTGTAAGAGGGTAAGAGTTTCAGTATTTCTAGTTGACATACAAACTGTTGCGAAGGAACAAAAGACCATCAAAAGTTGGAGGATTGTTGAGCGGAATACATTTTCATTGCTGGAGCAAGTGGAGATGATACTGGGTCGTCTGGAATTCCAGGAAAGAAATGCTAGACATACTGAAGTTACGCCCGCAAAAGAGACATTTCCTTACAAAGACAATACATGCGAACTTCACAAAACCCTTTACGAAAGCTTTCCTCCATTTTCTAATGATCTATTGAATCTTTGGATCCAACCCCCTCCTGTATTACATGAAGATAAAATGAAGAAGAGCATGACTCTCCACCAGAAGACTAACAATGCACCAGACTGTTCTCTAGGGATGTTAACTATCCCTCTCTTTCTCTGATAAACATTTGTCTTCAATATGGAATCTTAATTTGTTTGTTTTTTATGTTATTTGTTCTTACTTATTTTTTTATTTCTTTGTTTTATGCTTGTTATGGACCCCCTCCCCTATATTTCGAATTCATTATTTTGTAATAATCAATGAAAATTTGTATTGGGTTTGGGGAAGCAATGTTTTGCTGTAGCATTCTAACTGTGTTGTCACTAACCATAACAATGACTTAGCAAATATTTTGATCTAGCACACGTAGAATTGCATAAATAGCTTAGTGAGAGACCACGTTTGACTAGTATGGGATTCTTAGTTTATGTTTCTTAGGGTTACAAACTTATTAACTTAAATTTTTTTGGCATAAATAAGCCCATTTATTTTGCCTAATGTTAAGAACCAGTTGTTAGTTTAGTTCATCCAAGAGAAAATCTTGCTCCAAAACTTAGAGGAACATTTTGTTTGCTCGATCAAACTTGTTTAGCTTGCCTTTGATTAAGTATGGGGATTCCCCCTATTACTTGTCTAGCACATTAGGGACAGTGCACATTTTAAGTTTGGGGATGTTGAGTTTCTTTGGTCCTTATTTTGAAATTATAATGTGCATTCCTCAATTTCTAGTAGTACACTCTTCTCCCTTTAGACACTTGTGTGCTTTCTAAAAATCAAGAGACCAGTGAATATTTCGAAAAAAAAAAACATTCTACGAGAAAAAGAAAATTACAAGGGATGTGTGTTGCTTGAATGTTACTGTATCTTTAGAACAAGAAGGCTTGTTACCAAGAATATAAATGAGTTCTTGAAAAGTGATGAGTCTGGAAAAGGCTATGACTTGAAGGGAATAAAATATTTGCCTTGTATAATTCTTTTAAGAGAGCAATGTGTGAGCAATTTGTTAAAAGTGAAACCTAAGGTATCCAAAGGCAGGAGAGCGAAGGGGACCTGATGACATTCTGATCGACAGATCTTACAATAAGGTTGATGACTTAGGAGTTAGCAAACTAAAAGCTAGGGTCTGTAGAATAAGTGAAATTTGTGGCATGTGCAGAAAGATGAAGGGAAAAATAAGAGATTGACCTAAAAGAGATATGAGACTACTTGATAGTTGAATAATCTTTCACTTGATTGTTTACCTAATTTTGCTGCAAGATTCTAATTGTCAGATCAAATGCTTTGCGTTTTTAGAAATTTTTAAGTATTACTCGAGGACGAGCAATAGTTCAAGTTTGGAGATTTTGATAACTCTAAAAAAGAGAGTTATTAGGAATCTTTTAGGATAGAATTCATCTTATTCTTGAAGAGATTTCCCTTTAATTTATGAAGCAAATGCTCGATGTGTCTTTGTTTGCTTATAATACTTTTGAGAGTCTTTAGATTGATACAACATTATATTTACAACAACATTTTGTTGGAATTTAGAAAACTTGTATTTAATCAATACTTATTCTGGGTATTTTGTTGAATCGAAAATTGATGGAGCGATATTATAGCAAAACAATTGATCGAGCAATTATCCAGCAAAATGGACAGATAAAATCAGCCCGAAGATAATGGAAATTCAAATATAGAAATTAACTTTTATTTTACGAAATTAATCCACTATTAGATGCGAGCCAAGTGTATAATTTGACCTAATGAGCTTTATAATCATAATATGAAGCTTAAAAAAAAGCCACCAATTAAGAGATCTGAATAATGAAATCTAATGATCGATTTTTTTCTTTTCAGTCTTCTTCTGCAAGAGTTTTTCGCTGTTGATGTTAATCTATTTTTTGTAGAGAAGAGTTGAAGAAGAAGAAATTCGTTAAGGTTGAAGAGGAAAAGCAATTCTACTCATGGCAACCGTGGCGAAACTGATTCTGCAACTCCTTAGGATTATATGCATTGTGTTTTGCTTAAGTGTTTTCATTAATGTTTTACTATCTTTTCTTTATTTTAACATGAACTAAATCACCCTTGGGTGAGGATTAGGGAAGATGTTATTGGACTGATTTTAGTTTCGAAGTAAAAGTTGTTGGATTGATTTGTTTTATAAGTGTTCTTATTGCTTATTGTTTATGTCTGCCTGGCAGACACACATAAACACCTTTTCTTAGTTCCAAAAGAAAACGTGGGAAGTAGATTGCTTTTAAAACACATTCGGCTCTAGATTATGTTAGTTGTTGGTTAAGTGGGGAGGTTAGAAATAATCACTCGCCTAATGCACGAACAATAGATTTAAATCAGATAAGTTAGTGTAAATTAACTTAAGATAGTTGGGAAATCTAGAAGGATTTCGAAAGACTATTTTTGTGTGAATTGATTTTGCAATTCTTTTGCTTCATCATTCTATGTCAAAGAAAATAGCATATTACCTTAATCCTAACCCATTCATCTTCATCATTACAACCGATCAAGCATTCTTTTATTTTGTCATTTAATTTAATTGAGCATTAGTTATAAAACTCCATCAATCATTCACACTTGTCAATTTCAAATTCACTAAGAGATTGAGTAGAAATAGGTTAAAATCTACCTCTAAACCCTCTGGATAAGATATAAACATACTTATCACTTGTTGCAGACTATGTACACGTGCACATTCAGTTGTGTGATTTCATCATTCACATACACACACACGCAAACATAGGTTGAACATCGACATAACATTGAGACGCTGTGAGACAATGTCTCAACGCTACTTCATGGCTGGCAAGGGGAAGGCGCGTGCGCTCGCCCTCGCGTGTGGTCACTTTGGGTGTTGAGACACCCATGGGCAGCGTCTTAATGTCGCTGTCTTCCAAGCATGCAGTAGGCTAGGTGTCATGGTCACAACTTTTCAAACCGTGCGGCAACATAATCTTACCCCGATTATAGCCAACCTTAAGGCTAACTCTAGGCCCAACATTCTTTTTATGAGTCATCTAACTTCATTGGACCATAGGCGACGTTCTTTCATCCTCGACTAAGCTTCCCTAAACTTTGCATTTCGATGTCATCTTAAACGATCACAAGACTAACCACACGTAAGAGCTCATTTGCTCATCGTTGGCTTAGTCACACAGGTAAAGGTTTAAAATCACGCATGCAACTTCACTTTTTCTCGGTAATGCACATCGCCTCTGCGTGCATTTCTTCTCTTTCGTGACTCTATCCGACTTTCCTCTACTCTAGGCCAAGTCTCATGGCTTAACCTTGCCTCTACACTAGGCCAATGTCCTTTAACAGCTTTGTTGCATAATTAATCTTCATCTTGGTTCCCATTAATGTGACTGTCACGCTTCTATATCATTTTGTAACTTTATCGGGACTCATTTGGACTTTCCATTGGGTCAAAACGACCTTATAAATCCTTCTCGAGGGCTTATTGGGTGATTCAAGCACGTACCCAGACCTGTCGAGTCATAATGGTGCTTATCGGGCTCTACAAGACAATTCTGACACCTACCGAATGCTACTGGGCCATTAAAATGCTGACCGAGCTATATTGGGCAAGTACCGTATCGACGAAGTACTATCAAGATTACTGATGCTTTTGGATGCCACCCCAAGCATTGGAATGTCATTTGCCTTCTCTCTTCATTAAGGCATGTTTATTGAGAACTGACCCATGGGTTCATACTTTCTACTGGGACCTTCCGGACATCCATTCGTCCAGACACTATCGAGGTATGATGACTCTTGCATCCATATCGTGTCACTCGAGTATACCATGCTGGAGCCTGGGTTCATATTCTAAACCTTCGACCCATGGGAAGTGGTGCATTGCTCGCACACCCGTGCAACCCAACACTATCCATAACATTCCATTCTCCATAGAAGACGTCCAAGACACTCGTCTTGCAACGCTCACCCTCTCCATGACACACGCATGTGCCATTAGGTAGCTCGCTTAGGCCACAAGGCCCAAGGGTGGTGGAGAGTTAACTATTCCCCCCCTTTAAGGTGCATTCTGAGCCATATTTGGTTTGACACCCATGAACGTTATATGTGGCGATGAGTCATTCGCTAGCATGGAGCGCATGTTTGATCTCTATTTCACCTGAAACTTTGTGTGCTTGCATATCTCACTAATATGTAACCCCAGAGCCGCTCATCGAAACACATGACGCAACCTCGACTTCTAGGGTCATAACCTAGGGCCCCATCCAGCCCCCACTAAGCTTGTCACTAACACTACAACGTCACTATTGCTTCTCCTTCTGCTTGAGCCTCAGTTGTGCTTTCTTGTGCATTTGTTCTTGGTGTGTTAGGTGATGCACCATCATCTTTAGTCTCATCATGACACTTCTCTTCCAGCCCTTACTTTGGCCTGCCAGGCGACGTTTCATGTGACCTCATGCTTCCTTGATGCTTATTCTCTTCGTGGGTAGTCTCAACCCACTCTCTCAATAGTAGGAGGGGCGTCTAAATGCCCACTCACGGCGTCAAGATGCTGCTGGCATTTCAAATTGGGTGCGCGGGTGGGTGATGCTTTCTCTTTTTCACGTTGAGATGCCCTGGTGTCTATATGCTACTACGTCTCAGCGTGTGCGGCATCAGCATTTGGGCGTTGAGACGCCCATGCACTGCGTCTCAACGCTACTCCCTCGGGTCAACTTCTATTTGTGCATCGTTTCTTCATTTGTTGGCTAATTCCAATCTTCTTAAACTCGTATTTTGTCCCAAATAGCACCGAATTCATATTTTCATCAAATAATGCTCGGTACCAACAAATTAACAAATAAACTCGTGAAAGTTCCAAAATTACATCATAAAACTAGCTAAAACTAACCCTCATGATAGCACATTTTGTGTGCTATCATGTTGTTGTGCTCATGTGCAAAGGAATATGTTTAGCAACTAAACCAAATTCTGATGATGCTTTTCCAAGTGCTTTTAAGTCTCTTTTGTAGGAATTTAATGAAATGTTTCCACATGAGGATGCACCTATGGGTTTGCCTCCTCTGAAAGGGATTGAACATCAAATTGACTTCATACCTAGAGCAACTCTCCTAAATATGGTGGCCTATAGGACCAAGCCAATCGAGACTAAGGAGATGCAAAAGCAAGTCTAAGAACTCATGGATAAAGGTTATGTTAGAGAAAGCATGAGTCCTTGCTCAGTTTCGGTGATTTTGGTACCTAAGAAAAATGGCAAATGGAGGATGTTTGTTGATTGTCGAGTCATCAACAAAATAAAGGTAAAGTATCGACATCCTATTCCTAGATTGGATGACATGCTACATGAACTAAATGGTGTAAATCTATTCCTAAAAATGGTTATCATCAAATTCGAATGCATGTGGAAGATGAATTGAAAACGGCTTTCAAAACAAAGTTTCGACTTTATGAGTGGCCTGTTATCTCATTCGGCCTTACTAATGCACCAAGTACTTTCATCAGGCTAATGAATCATGTTTTAAGAGATTACATTGGGGAATTTGTTGTTGTATACTTTGATGATATTCTTGTTTACTCAAAAAGCTTGAATGATCATATTTTGCATGTTAAGACAGTTTTACTTAAACTTAGAGAAGAAAAGCTTTATGCCAACTTCCAAAAGTATAGTTTTTTTCTAGACCAAGTCAACTTCCTAGGGTTCATTGTTAGAAAGGATGGGGTAAAAGTTGATGAAGAAAAGGTAAAGGATGGGGTAAAAGTTGATGAAGAAAAGGTAAAGGCTATCCGAGAGTGGCCAACAGCCACCAATGCAACCGAGGTAAGATCCTTTCATGGTTTGACTACTTTTTATAGGAGATTTATTAATGATTTCATTATCATAGCCTAACCATTAAATGAACTTGTTAGAAAGCATCTGAAATTTGAATGGAAGGAAAAACAAGAAAATGCATTCATTGAATTGAAAGATAGACTCAGCAATGCACCTTATCTTGCTTTACCATACTTTGATAAATATTTTGAGATTGAATATGATGCAAGTGGGATAGGGATAAGAGGTGTTTTGATGCAAGAAAAGAGGTCAATCATGTACTTTAGTGAGAAGCTAAATGGAGCACAACTTAACTGAAGGAATCTAATTCCCAGCGGAAGCAATTGAACGCTTAATGCATTCAAGAATGAATTTGGGAAGAACATGCATTTGAGAAACCAAAATACAGAGAAGAAGAAT
>JAOANK020052466.1:0-20033 GCA_026257165.2 Telfairia occidentalis | reverse complement strand
TTTGTGAAGGGCATCTTCTCTAACATGTGGTTGAAGAGGAAGATGTTGCCTTGCCCCACTTAGTTCGAGTGGGAGTATGTAGCTGTGTGTCTTTACGATTAGGAGACAAGCTCATGTAGATGACCCATGCCTCAGGGTCAATCACAGATGTAGACTGGATTTATTTTTCTGACATTTCTTTTGTACTTGCAATTTTCTTGATTATCTTGTAGAGGAGTCAGAACCAGTTGGAGTGGGAGTTCTTTGATGAATAGTCTCCAAGTGGGAGATTGTTAAGATGTAGAGCCCAATTCATCAATCAAATTTTGATCGTGGAAAATCGCCGTACAAGGATTGAGGAAGACAGATCAAGGAAGATTTGAAAAGCTGAAATTTCCTGCTGTCTAGAGGGATTGTTGAGAAAAGTGAAGTCCAAATTGAAGAAGGAATCTAATCATCTTTTCCTGCTAGGATTTGGTTTGCAGCATTTTCCTTTTCCTATTAAGTTTTGGTGTGAGCCTCTATAAATACGCATATGACTCTAGAGGTCTAGTATGACAAAAACTCAGATAGAAGTCTAGAGATCTAGAGATGTAGAGATCTAGAGTAAGTGTTTTTGTGAGAGAGAGGTGTATGGACTTCTTAAAGAGTATAGACCCTTTTAGAGAGTGTTCTTTTGTATTGGTTTTGCTAACCAAGAACAATAAGAGCGAGATTGTATGGCGAGGTTTAATTGAGTGTTTCTCTTTGTAATCTTCAACTGATTTAGTGGAACCTGCAGTTGCAGGAACTGGACGTAGCCCTTTTATTGTTGGGGTGAACCAGTATAAATCTTAGTGTCAAGTGTCTCTTTTCCTGAATCTCTTTACTTTCAGTTTTATTAATCTTGTGATCTAAATTGTGGGTTGTTTGTTTGAGGAATCAAAATAATCTTTAGGCTATTAAGTTTGGGCATAGTTTGTTATTCGCTTCCGTGAATTGTTCGGTTTATTTTGATTTCCTCCCCAACAATAACCACCTTGATACCTTATTGGCTTGGCTTCTTCCGCACGCTACTAGATCTTCTCCTCTCCCCTCTTCATCTCTCCCTCTTGAAGTCACGACCTCACGAAGTCACGTCATCACCCTCACCTCACGAGTCATGCCCTCACCTCTCCTTCATCGCAGTTGCAGTCATAGCAGCTCTCTCTCCTCCAGCTTTGTCGCATCGTACTCACCTTTTTCTTCTCCTTCAAGTTCACTAAAAGTCAGTTTTGGCGGGAAACCGACCGATTAGTCGGTCGGTTGAGATTTTCTAGAAATGAAAAATTGTCGATTTCCATTTTTAGGAAATTGACCTGTCGATTTCGGCATCGATTTTCTCCCTTGGTCGACTGATGAACACCCGAACTTCCACATTACCTCATCTCACCATCTTTGAAATGAGAGGAGTTTTACCAGTAACATATATAAAAATGGAGAAATTATCTCAACTTTTTCTCAACCTATTTTTCTTTATTTTATAATTGTTTTTCTTCAACTTTTATATTTTTCATTTATTTTTTCTTCAACTACATAAATATCATTTTTATTTCTTAAATTAGATAAATTACTTTTGGACTATGTGGTAGGTTTTTATTTGATTCCCTAAATTTCAAAACATGAGAATGTTGGGAAAATGAGATGCGAAAAATTCCCTTAGGCCCAAAAACTCGATGGCCTAACACCATTCCGATCCCCTTCCATAATTAAGCACAAAAAATACACACAATAAAGGAAGTAGTCATGAAAAAGAGATTAAGAGTAGAGAGAGAAATGACATAGAAGATTTATACTGGTTCAACCCAACGAGATCGGAGCTACGTCTAATTCCTGCAAATACAGGTTCCACTATATTTAAGACCGTAGCCCCTAAATTTGTCCAGTATTTTATTTCATTAATTAATTCATTATTTATTTTATCTTTTTCATTTTATTTTATTTTCGAGGAAAAATGGAGTTTTGTACTTTATTTTATGCTCCTTTTATTTGATTTTATCTTATTTGATTTGATTTTGAAGTTTTAATAGTGAGGAATAAAATAAAATTTACATTTTGGCTAATATGGAAAAGCTTATGAATCAAATCAAAATTTTGTATTTGTTTACTTTTGAATTTGATTTCTCAATAAAAGAAAATAAAATAAAATAATTCATATTTTGTTCCTGTTTTTGCTGGACTAAATCTGCTATAAATAGGAACCAATGCTCATTTGCTGAGACACACACCTACATACCGACATAGAAACATAGAGAAAAAAATCAAAAGCCAACTTTTTCTCCTCTCTCCCTCGTTTTTTCCTCTCTTTCTTTCCAGTGTTTTTTCTCTTCCTCCCCCTCCTCATATTCTTTCTATTTTAAGTACACCAAATTTTTTTTAACACTTCTTTCTTCCACTATTTTTTTCTATCACACACCAATCTTTGTCTATATCTTCCTCTCATCTTACTCTCCTTTGGCGGAATCAAAAGACAAACATTCATTGAATTGTGAGTTTCATCTATTATCAAATAGACTTTTATATCTTTAGATAAGCTAGGTTTATCCTACGCTAATTTTATTTGTTTACATTATATTTATTTGAGTTGTTTGTAATATTGCATATTGAATAAAGTTTTAAATTCTTATTTGGTTAATCGATTCGTTTGTAATATTTTGTATCTTGATTTTATATGCTAGTGTATATTATGTCAAAGTTTCTATGTTGTCAATGATGAGTTTTTATTAATATCAAATGCTTCAATTCAAAATTTCAAAATAAACTTTCCAATGATTGAATCTAGAATATTTGGGATGCCATTATTCTAAGATTCTTAAGGTAAAAAGGCAATATCTTGGGATGCCAAGATTTGACATTGGATATTTTCTTTAAATCACTATCTTTATTTATTTAATATTCACTTTTCATTCATATTATCTTATTGATTTGTCCAAACATTATCTCGTGCTATAATCTTTCTATCACATTGAATGTCAAGATATTTTCCATAAATCGCTATCTTTATTTATTTAATACTCACTTTCCATTCATATTATCTTATTAATTTGTCCAAACATTATCTTGTGCTATAATCTTTCTATCACATTGAATGTGAAGATATTTTCCTTTGCGACTAACAATTCCTTAAATCTAATGAGAGAAGTTAAATTATCGGGATACCGATTTTTCAATATTCTTGAGGTTTAAGGACTCGCTTTAGGATGCTAAAAGTTTGATCTTCTCCTCTTAAGGTTTAAAAAGGTTTTCAAATAAGTTTTAAAAAATAACATCAACTAATATCTCTCTCTCCCTCTCTCTCTTTATCGAAATCATTTTTTTAAAAACTAAAAATTTATATGACGAAAATTAGAGAATTCAAGATGTTAATTCTCTAATGGAGGAAGATATTTTGGGATGCCATTATAAATTCCAATAAATCTGAATGGCTTTATGTCACACATAATTGTTGTTCATCACTACTCTATAAGGGATGATGATCAATCAAACATGGGACATATAAAAAAAATAAAGTAAATATTTTTTTAAAAAAAGGTCACCTCTCTTTAATAAATAAAACAATTTCTAATAACATACAAAAAATAGTAGTTGTTCTTTGAACAAGTGTTATGTGGTGCTAATACCTTCCTCATACACAAAAGACTCTTGAATCCAAATCTCTTATTCGTAGATCAATTCATTGGTATATTTGGTGACCAGTCACACCCTCTAAATCAAGATTGGTGGCGAGTTCATTTTTCTCCTCTTGGAAAGGAAAGTAGGCTGCTCCGCATCCCAAGCCTGTAACGACAGCTTGACAACTCCGCTGGGGACGATAAGTAATTACTTAGAGAGCCATACCATTTTTCGTATGTTATTTTTGTTTTTATTTGGCCTTTTTTTATGACATAATTTAGAATTGCTTATGTTATTGTTTGCACACATATTCACCAGCCCTCTACTGAAGCTCTACGTTTAGGCTTAGAACAAGGATGAGTAGTGGTGACCTTCGTGGAGCAATGGGCTCTCGTACAGGCAAATGAAACTCCACACTCAGGTCGACCTTATCAGGATGCTGATAAGGATGCCTCTGTTATACTCTAGTTTAAGATGTAACAGAGGACAACCTGGGGACCTTTTACAGTTTAAGATCTTTAGATCCAAACTTCACATAAATTTCTACATTTAATACATGTCCTCTCGTAATTTGGATTCATAAAGCATTTTCCATTTTCTTTAATATACGTACATATGTATATTACCATCACTTTAATTTCTTTTATGTACGATTATGTTTACATTTTCACATGTCAGTAATAAAATCAAGCTACTTTAGGTGTGATCTTTCATGCATAAAAAAAATCATACACCATTTGTAATCTCTATTCATCAGTTGTTTTAAAATATTTCCAATTTCATGCATTAAATTTATAATGGTCTTAAAAATTAGAAAAAAAAAAATCAAATTATCATTTCTCTAAAAGCCGCAAGTTTCAAACTTGTTTTAATAATTTTGTAAATATTACATCTTAGTTAGAAAAAAATTCATACACCATGATTTATATACTCCCTCATGTACATTTACTATCATGTTAGTAACTGTTTTTAGCAAGCATTTTTTCTTTTTGCAATCATCTACATGTACTTGCATAATTCACATAATATCTTCATATTCATCTCATACACAATTGCTTTATATGCTTTTCAAAAATTTTCTTTGCTAAAAAGAAAAAAAAAAGAAGTAAGATAGTGTTCTACAATCATTTTTGCATTACTCATATTCATTAGAGTGATTATAGGTCATTTTGTAGCGTAATCATTTAAACCAAAAACACGTATCATTGATTTTTATGTTTTCCATGCATGACATATTTTCTTTTCCATTTTGGAAGTACATGTTTTTAAGCTATAACTTAAAAAAAAACCCACAAATTTTTAGTTTGTCATGTAAAATACAAAGAATTAAATAAAATCTACTAACGTTTTTTTGTTGTTATCGTACATCACTTCTTTACTTATCATATCATGCATTGCATTGTATCGTTAATTAGAGTAAAAAATTAATATTCTCATATGACTAATGATTTTATTAAACTAAGTCAATGAACTTAACCTCATTTTTCCTTAACAAACATGAGAATTTAAATATCGTTTAAACAAAGTAGACTCTTTGTCGACAAAAAAAGGAGGAAAAGAAAACAGTCAAAAAAAAAGAAAAAAAAGGAAAAAAAAGAAAGATGTGAATGTCATCATATAGATCCTCAAACAACTACACAAGTTTTCCATTAAGCTTTCTTTTGCCTTCAAGTCTCCATCTTAACCACATTTTCTCCAAAATTTCATCATCTTTAAACTCATATCCGATCACTCAATTTTCCACTAATACCTTTGACCCCATTCTTTTTTATCATACAGTCTTGAGCTTTAAGTTGTACAAAGCCCCTACCACCGAACACTACACTATAGTGAAGCAATTTGCCATTTTCTTATTCTCTCTCATATATTTGCCAACTTTGCATCTTACAGCACCTTTGAGAAGCCTGGGCTCATATGTTATAAGATGACATTGAAAGTAATAAATAATATTTATCTCAAACTTACTTAGTTTCAAGTCATGATGAGGATTGCAATTTAGTCTATCATTTTTTTTTTTTATCTCAAGTTTGCTAATGACATACATATAATTCTTACACATTCATTGTCGTGTCTTCAAAATTCTCATTGGATTCATTTGAGTATGTCTTCATAGACAAATATTTCCCTTTTGCTCCATCCTATTTACATCCTTTTCTTAAATAAAGTAGAGCATTTTCGAGGACAATAATTCAAAGGATTAAATGTGTTAGCAACGTTGGAGTGGATCTCGTAGAACTGAGTTCAAGATCAAATTGCAGGCAAATAATGTGAATGCATAATCAGCTCCAGACCCCCTTTGTGAGCAAAAAACTTTTTTTTTTTAATGTTTGAAACATGAATTACAGCCTGATTCAATACAGTGCTGCAATGTTAATTCAATGTATGCCTACAAGACGAGGTCAAGCTGATAATTGTCAGAAGAAAAAGGTCTACTAGAAAGAAAAAAAAAAGGAGAAGAAAGAAAAAGAGTGATCGTATCTTTTAAATCCTCAATATACTTTGACAAATACATTACCCTCCATGTCAAAAGCAAAAATACACAATTAGAGGGTGAACATTGAATATCCCCCCTAACACCACTTTTTTGTTAGGAGATTTGATATTTGCATTATAGAGGTAAGGCACGAATATTCGGCTGAGTGGTGAAAGAAAGCTTATAAGCTTCAATGCATGTCATACCAGACCACCTCCTCATTTTACGACTCCAACATAATAGTTTTGACATTCGTATTTGGTGCCATTTTTTCATGAAGTTTATATATACCCTAATTATTGATCGTCAAAATAAGTGGAATTATAGTCCTTGCAAGAAAAAAAGAGAGAGAGAGAGATAAAAAAAAAAAAGAAGAAGAAAAAAGGATGAAAATATCAAGGATCGATTCATCAAATCTCTACTATTTCGAATGTCAGTCAATTGGCAATGGGTGAAATCAAATATCACAAGAGATGGCAGACTTATAACTGGGGCAATTCCCAATTTGCACTTGTTGAGAAACTTTTGAGGCCATTTAATTATTGCAAGAAGGGTAATATATATCCAATCATCTTTATGTTGGGACAGTTATGGGCCATTAAAGTACATACAAGAAATATGAAGGAAATATTGCGATAATCAAACACAAATTATCATGTTGTACATCTTTGACGACACACATGACTCTTCTTCAAGTAGTGCATGAAAAGGATACAGTTTGAAAAAGAAACATTGTAAATGCTTTTGAAGTCGTCCAACCTAATAGAATCATTCATTACTTGAAGCACTTGACTCGAGCAACAAAGTATCTTCTCAAAGTCGTAGGACTGCTTGAATCATTATTCAAGACTTCAACTGGGGCAACGTCATGTTTTGAATGTAAGAAACTTTTCCAAATGATGATCAAAACCCTAAGATTGTTGGCACATTGCATAGTCATTCTATTTCTACTCAATTTCTTGAGAAGTCGTTCGAAGAGAAAAAACACTAAAACAAGAATAGGTCTATTGTGGAGAAAGTCGTCATTGCATTGGAAGAAATGTATGAGTTGGAATTTTCTATTTGGCTTGAAGAACATATTACTTGAGAAAAGATGGTTTGCTCACCAACATACTCAAACAATCTATTGTAACATATGAGAGAAATATTGGGAAGCTATGCCAACGAGTCTTAGAAGAGTGTCTAAGAAAGGATTTCACTTTTACCACTTTCATTTATATCCTTCATTCTCCTAAAAAAATTTTATTCTCCGTTCGTATATATTTCATAATTCTCATGTTCCAATATTTGTTGTGTTTATCATACTTCTTTTATTTAAATATTACTTTAAGGTCTATTTTTGTAAATGGTACTTCTTCCTTCTCATCATCCATCCTTATCTTTGTTAAAAAAAATCTTCCAAAATTTTTCTCCTTGTGTCTTTTAACTTGCAACTCACACATTCAATTTATTGTCTTCTGAAGTCATGTTGTTATTATCATGTTTGTCATTACAAAACTAAGATTGAAAAAATAGTTAGACCAAATATGATAATATTGTGAATTGATTTTAATAGTCATTCAAATAGTATATGAGTTGAAGAGGCAACCAAATAACTCCAGCCAAGTGATAACAAATTCTACCTGTTGAAATCTAACAATTCAATCTCCAACTCTATCTCAAAGATTTCATCGGCCTAAGAAACTTTCAGCAGTTATTGTCATATCGTAATATCTTCTCCTAAAATCACCGAACAACTAGTTGTGATTATTCCATTATTTAAATGATTGAGCCATGTCGAGACTTTTCATCTATTCATGACTTTTAGCCCACCAAATCTTATCATTCATATTGTATGTGGTAAAATTATCTATTGGAGCATCACAATATTTGATAGAGTTCAATTCCTATCAAAATGAAGGCATTTACAAAAACGAAAAAAAAAAGTGATATTTCCTCCAATCAAAGAAGGACAAACTATGTTTACCATGTTTTAATATTACTCAAGTTTGAAAAGGAACTCGAGGATAAGTTAAATTAGCTGGTTTTGTAAAATCATACTCGTTGGTAGGGTGCTAAAGTTACAGTTCTTAATGGCATAAACATTTGTATTTCATCCATTAATTCTCATTAAAAGATTTGCATATTTTCTTCCACATATTTGCATTTTCAAAGTCCAAAAAAAGAAAAAAAATCATCCATTTGTATTAAGATTCATGTTTCAAAAAATTCACTTGGTAATAAGTATGCATACATCTTGTCTTGTAAAAGTTTTGCATTTAAGAAAAAAAATTGCTCTAGCAATGTATACTTTCATACACATCATACATTTAACATATTTCTTTACACATCTATTTTACTACATCCATGACAAAACCAAAAAAGGAAAAAAAAATAATGCACTAGCATTACATTACATCAATTGCATTAAATTTCTATTTCTTATTATTTAAGTATCTATCACGTTGTTAAAAAAAAAAAACATAAATAGCATTACATATTCATTTTTGTATGAAGATTCATTACCATTGCATGAATCATTTGTCATATATGAAATTTTGTTTAAACACATTCACCACATGATCATAAAAATTACACTAGCATACATTTGCATTAAATTCATTGCATGAATATATCTTTATAAAGCCTTCATTGCATTTTCATAAAATCAAGAAAAGCTAGGAAATCAACATAACACATGTGACACATATTGTATAACATTGTCATGACACTCTTGTATGATACACATGCATCAATAGAAAACATTGCATCCATCATGTAAATTCTACTTGTAAACATTTTTTATATTATCAATGTGAATTTTTCTATTTCCATCATAGGAGTAAAACAAACAACAAAAAATATGCATCAATTTATATTTTTTTTGTTTTGATTCTTGAGTATAGACTAAATGAAAAAAGAGCATAGCTTTGTTATCACCAAATGACATGCATAAATACTGTGGCAAATTGTGAGTGAAGTTTAATCATAACGTTTTAGCCAAGAAAACCTCGTTCATTCCTGATTCACCAAAAGCGCTATAGATACCATCACACCAGCACTAAATTCTCACCTTCTTATAACATTTTTCGAAATTGTGCTTGTTTATCTTTGGCCATTTCTTTTCATCGGACGATGCTTGTTTACCCTTGACCATTTTTATCACATTTTTGAAATGGTGTTTGTTTACCCAAGCCATTTTTCATTTTCGAAATGGTGTTTGTTTATCCTTGACCATTTCATCTCATCAGACGGTGCTTGTTTACCCTTGACCTTTCTTATTACATTTTTTAAATGGTGCTTGTTTATCCCTGGCTATTTCTACTCATTGGATGATGCTTGTTTGCCCCTGACCGTTCTCATCACATTTTCGAAATGATGCTTGTTTAACCCTAGCCATTTCTTCTCGTCGGACGATGCTTGTTTACCCCTTGCCATCTCTTCTCATCGGATGGTGCTTATTTAGACCTGGTCGTTCTCATCACATTTTCAATATGGTGCTCGTTTACCTCTGGCCATTTCTTCCCATTAGACGATGCTTGTTTACCTCCGACCGTTCTCATCACATTTTCGAAATGGTGCTTATTTATCCTTAGCCATTTTTCTTATCAAAATATTGCTTGTTTACCCCAAACCATTTCTTTTCATCGAACGATGCTTGTTTACCCCTAGCCGTTCTCATCTCAAACGGGCGAGCCTGAACCCGCAATCGAGTTTACTGAGGCTGAAGCCATGCCATGCCATCAGCCCCACAATGACGCGCTAGTAGTAGCAATCGAGATAGATCATGTTCTTACTCATCATGTTTTGGTGGACGACGACAACTCTACAAATGTTCTATCCATGGCCTCCTTGAACAAGCTCAAGTGGGAAAGGGATAACATGAAATGGTGTCCCACCCCCTGTACGTATTCTGTAGTGAATAAGTGATGCCAGAAGCTCGTATTCAATTACTCGTGATGGTAGGCTCTGCCCCTACCAGGTAACAATGATGGCGGCTTCATCGTGGTCGATGGCTCGATAGCATACAACGCCATCCTGGACCGACCCACCATCCATAAACTTAGGGCTCTACCATCAACTTATCACCAGGTAATGAAGTTCCTAGTAGCAAATGGCCTGGGCATGATCCACGAGCAATAGCGAGCGTTATGGGAGTGCTATGCAATGGCCATGAAGAAGCCCCTGCAGGTATGCATACACTGGGGCGACGAGTCGATACCTGACCATGACTCGGCAGGACATCAAGAGGCTATACGGTATCTTAAAGGAGGGGGCTTGGCTGAAAAACACATCGGTCACGGTCGGATAGTCCAGGTTGGGGCCAACCTACTATTAGGACTCACAAAGTGCAAGTGTGAACTCTGAAGTTGTAGTAAACAAGGTCGATCCACAGGGATAAATTAACAAAATTTATCCTCAAAAGTTTCTATTTAGGAGAATAATGGTAACAAAATTTTAGATTATTAAAGGACCAAAAATATGCTAAAGAAATTAACAAGTAAATTTGAGAAGGTGGTTTAATGGAAAGCTTATGCAAGTTTAATTTAAACAGACTCAGGTTAGGGAATTCAATTTCTGTCTGCTAGGGGTTGCTGTAGCAATTCTGTCACGAACTCAATACCACAGAACATTTCTTATGCTTCTTTCGAAGCTAAAATTCTAAGTTCATTTCCATGCTCTTAGTTACTTGCAAGCTCTAATATTCTTTTTAGTGCATTAGGCAAAGGTTCTTTCACTCACAACCGATAAAACATATTTACTATTGGGAGTGTTAAGGGGTTGTATTAATACTACATTTTCCAAGTTCATATTAAAAAGCAAATTGTAGAGGTGACCAATCCATACAATTCGATCATCAATAAGTGAAATCAATGACACTCCTTAAAGAAGTCAGCTAGGAATTGCTGTACAACCTCAACCAAACCAGCAAAATCAAATCCCTAATCCTTGCCTTAGAGTATTTAGTTCATGTTCAAGTGTAAAGAAAAACAGCTAATAAAAATTAATCCTAGCATGCTTAAAGAAATTGTGAGGTTTGAATACTTAAGGATTACAAGAGAAATGAAGTGTAACTCTAGCTAAAAATAGAAAGAGAAGAATAAGACAAAAAATGTGGAGGGAGAGCATGAAGAAGCCTTCTTTCCAAAAATGCCTTTCCCCTAGGGGATTCTTCTTCTTTTTCTTTCCTTCTTCAACAATTTCTTCTTGGACAGCTATCCAAATTCCTTTGTCTTCTCCAAAAATAGTGGAATGATGCTTATTCTGTAAATGGGGGTTGTCCCCTTTATTTTATCTCTCTTTCTCCATCTTGTCTACTTGGGCATCAAAGAAGGGTTAAATTGGCCAATTAATCCACATGGAGCTCTCTCAATGATTATTTAATGTAGTTTCATGTCACTGCCCCTTGCTTCCAGTTGAATAATGCAGTAGGAATTTCTTCTCTCAACTGGAATGCTGGAGCAAGATTGACATTTTAACACAGATCAGTCATATTTTTTTTTAAGTTCATTAACTTAACCATTAACACAATAATCAGCAATTCATTAATTCAAAGGTAAATGCAAGTGATAAACCACATAATTTAAGCTCAAAGGGTATCAAAAGACCATTCATAACTCATAACGCACTCAAAATACACCGAACTTAACTCTTATTCTAAGAGTTAACAAACTCCCAAACTTAAACCATTACTCGTCCTTGAGTAGTGCTTGGATTCCTTTCAAAACCATCACTACTGATCTCTTTTGTACTAAACTTAGTCAGAGTTGACAGAGACATCTTTAGGCACTCCT
The DNA here is from genome assembly GCA_026257165.2 of Telfairia occidentalis. Taxonomy (NCBI): domain Eukaryota; kingdom Viridiplantae; phylum Streptophyta; class Magnoliopsida; order Cucurbitales; family Cucurbitaceae; genus Telfairia; species Telfairia occidentalis. The sequence goes on along the minus strand of JAOANK020052466.1, from coordinate 8,177 downwards.
CCCTGAACCTTTCACGACACAACTTTCTCACTATCCATTTCCATCCAATTGCTTAAACTTGCATTTGTCAAGCCAAACAGATCAATCATCAACTGGATTCAACCCCATTTGGAAATTTCTTCTATTGTAGCTTTCATTTGAGGGAGACTCATATCACAGATCCTTTGTGCAATCTACAGTAGTAGCACACTGAGTTTCCTATGCTTCAACTTTCTTATAACTCCATTTTACCTTACACACTGAATTCTTGATTTTGGCTTATGGCACTTTACTTTATATATATATTGTTTTCTCTTTTTGTTTTTCCTGAGCTTAGAGGGGGTTAGTACATTGCATAGCCCTTTGGGCTTTATTAAGGTTGAAGTTTGCAATGCATAGCCCTTTCCCCTTATTTTTCTTTGGCTTTTGCTTTTGCATTTTTTTTTTTCAAGGGGTGAGAGTACCTTATCAAGATATGCTGAATTAATTTTGTAGACAACTTATCTATCTAGGTGAATACTAACTTTCAACAAGAAAGGACGAGTATACTCACATTGCTTATTTTGAGATTACCTATCAAGATATGCTGAATTAATTTTATAGACAACCTATCTATCTAGGTGAATACTCACTTTCAACAAGAAAGGAGGAGTGTAGTCAAAATGACTAGCCATACCCCCAAACTTAAAGATTTCATTGTCCTCAATGAAATAGGGTGGTGAAAAGTTGAAGCATAGTTCCACACAGTAGCTGCTGAAGGAAAAGATCTCACACAACCCTCAAACTACTTATACTTTAGGATAAATTTCTAATAGAAGATCCTCTAACTGATAAGAGTTTTGTAAGGCTTAGCTAAAACTAATTCTACAATAAATGGATCATTTTGAATTAACAAGGATGAGTTGCTTGGGCTAAGGGGGGCATGCCTAAGTACATCAGCCAACTCAACTTGCTCCAAAATAGATCAATACAACAGGATTTAGAGAGAAACACCAACATAACTTTTTCATTAAAAACCAGGAACAAAAGTACATAAGGATAAGGGGCAGGGATACGGGGTAGGACAGATAAAACATCAGTGAGAGAGAGAGCTAGGACATGCATCAAGAAAAATACTAAAACAAAGCACGAAATAACAACAGTAGCAAGAAAACAGTGGCCTTCACCAATATGCCTTACAAATAGCACACAACTAACCCATAACCCAAGCAAATAAAGAAGTAGAGAGACACAAGTTAGCCAAGGAGTAGGACCTTCCCTTAATCAGTATTGTCATCTTCTGGATTTTTAGCTGTGGTCCAAGTGGTCAACAGTTCATTAGGGAAGTGGGGGAATGGAGGATAAGGATGCTGGAAGGTTACTTGCATGGCTCTCCTAATTGCTACATCTATGTTGTGGGCATAATCCCAATAGGTATGCTGTTGGGATTTATTGTAACTCATGCATTGCAGCATTGTAGTTTGTTGATCCATCAGGGTGTTAATGCATATTAATACATTGGTGCAACGCCTTCTTTCTTCTTCCTTTGTGAGCATGGCTATTCCCACGTGGTCAATGCCTATCTGCTCCTCCCAAGGCTCATTTTCTCCCGAAGGTACTCCAACTCTAAGGCAAAGAGATGTTATGGTGCTTGGGAAAAACAGCTTCCCACCGATCTTTCTTAAGCAGCCAAATATTTCTGGGGATATGAATTGACCTACATCTATTCCCATCTCTTGCTGTGGCAGAAATAAGAATGATACTCTCAACTGAAACACTGACATTGTTTGTGGTTGGGAGGATTCTATGCTTAACAAAATAAAGCCATAGGTTGGTTGCTGATTTTAAGTGGGCTCTTGGGAGTGTTTTCTTACTTTCCTTGAAAATGGACCACTGAGTTCCTTCCATACCTACTGCTCGCAAGGCAATATTGAGCTGAACTTCATCAATCTCCTTCACTAGAGATTTGCACGCTACCCTTGGTAGGTTAGAAAGGTTGTAAAGTGTATTTATATCCTCTGGAGACCTGTCAATCACTTTTCCTCTCACCACTAGTTGAAATCCTTCCTCTTCATTAATATTTGCATAGAATTCGGGTACAAGTTCAGGGTAGATAGGACATGGTTTGGCACTGAAAGTATTCCAATTATGCTGCACCACTATTGAGGAAACAACTGCTAGCAAGTCTTGAAGAGGCATCTCAAATCCCATCTCCATCAGAAATCTCCTTTTCTTTAGCTGCTCATACTTTTCTTGGGCTTCAAGAGTTATAAATTTTTCAATCTGTTCCACATCTTCTTACTCTTGGATCACTGGTTGTTTGCCTGTGGACTTCTTGCTTTTAGATTTTGCTTTTGACACTACAGTAGTGTGTTGTTGTTCTTCTTCAATGGCAGGCTCTGATTGCTCAAAATGAATAATCTCTTGCTTTAATGGAGCTTTCCCTTTAGATGATCTAGTTTTCCTAGTAGGTGGAGGGCTCACTGGTGGAGAGTTAGGTCTTTTTGCTCTTGAAAATGTTCTTTAATTTTGGGGCCATGGTGGTGCTTGAATTTTGTGAAGTAAAGAGGAGAAAATAAGAAGCAATAGGGGACTCACAGGATATGCAAAATGATATTAAAGTGGAGATGATGGAGCATACTTGGAATGATATCCTGTATTTATAGAATATCAATGGGGCAATCCCGTAATTTATGCGACAGAATTTCCATTCAAATTGCTGCATGCAAATAAACTTGGAAAAATGAGATCTTTATTTTTTTTTGAAAACATATCAAATTAAAAAGTTCTCCCTTTTTCACAGCAAATGGGTATTTCCCAGATTGCTGAAGCAGATCTTATACATGCAAGGGATTTTGACTGCCATTTTCCAATATATTGCAAGTTCCAGTGGATACAAGAATTGATTCCCTACTTCACTACTGCAGCGAACTCACAGATTGTAGAATCTACTTCTGCAATCTGATTTTTCTAGCTTTATCTGAAATGAAATATGCCCCCTAAACACTAAATCAATACATTAAATGTTCACTAAAAATCTTCCTCTCATACATCAATCACACGTGATCCTCCCACTCTATGTTGTTTTGAATTCACGGCTGCATTTCAATTTATTTTCCTAAGTAAGAGAGATATTATTTTCTTTTTTTCTATTTAACACAAACTTCATGAAATCAAACAACTAAACTTCCTGAGATTAACTAAGACCTTAACTAACTTAACAGAATAAAAAATTTAAAAGAGAAGCAATAAACAAAACAAATGAGGGAAGTAACTAATTTAACCGCCTCCTTGTGTAACTTGCATCAAAGTTGGTCAATCAATTTCTGGGAGGTAATGGTCCTGCTAAAGTCCTCACCATAGTAATGCTTTAGTCTTTGGCCATTGACCTTGAATGCTCTCCCATCTGCTTCATCCATCACTGAGATAGCTCCATGAGGAAACAACTCCAAAATAGTGAATGGTCCAAACCATTTTGATTTTAGCTTCCCTGGGAACAATTTCAGCCTTGAGTTGAATAGGAGAACCTTCTGTCCTTTCTCAAAGACTTTTGGATGAATTTTTCTATCATGCTAGTTTTTCGTTTTCTCTTTGTATAACTTGACATTTTCGTAAGAAAATTAGTGCAATTCATCCAACTCATTCAGCTGCAGTTTTCTCAATTCTCCTCGAGCATCTTAGTCAAATTTAATTCTTTTAATGCCCAATATGCCTTGTGTTCCAGTTCTAATGGCAAGTGCATGCCTTGCCATAGACAATTCGATAGGGAGACATCCCTAAAGGAGTCTTGTAGGCTGTTCTGTAGGCCCATAAGGAATCTTCCAATTTGATTGCCCAATCTTTCCTATTGGGGTTGACCACTTTCTCCAAGATTCTTTTAATCTCTCTATTTGAAATTTTAGCTTGACCATTGGATTGGGGATGATAGGGAGTGGCTACCTTGTGCTTGACATTGTATTTGAGCAATAGTTTAGATAGCAGCTTATTCATGAAGTGACTCCCTTCATCACTAGTAAGGACTCTAAGGGTGCCAAACCTTATAAAAATGTTCTTATGGAGAAACCTTAAAACTATTTTGGCATCATTATGAGAGCATGCTATAGCTTCTACCCATTTTGACACATAGTCACATGCTACCAAAATATACTGGTGCCCAAAAGAATGAGAAAATGTTCCCATGAAACCTATTCCCCAGACATCAAATATTTCCACTTCCAGCATCATTTGCAGAGACATTTAATCCTTTTTCCCAATATTCCCTATTTGTTGGCATTTGTCACAAGTTTTGCTCATGTAGCGTGCATCCTTAAAGATAGTAGGCCGATAGTATCTACATTGAAATACATTGGCTGCTGTTCTCTGTGCTCCAAAATGGCCTCCATAAGGTGACTTGTGGCAGTGCTCTAAGATAGATGGTATTTCCTGTTCAGCCACACATCTTCTGAAGATTCCATCTGCACACTATGTATATAGGTAGGGTTCATCCCAGTAGAAAAATTTAGCCTCATGTTTAAATTTCTTCATTCTAAGGGGGTCAAATCTCGTGGTTGGATTCCACTTGCCAGATAGTTAGCCAAATCTACAAACCAAGGTGCTTTGTTTAAGAGAGTTGCTTGGATGAAAAATTATTGCTCATTAGAGAAGTTCTCCTTGATCTCTAGCCTGTCTTGGGGCTTCTCTATTCTAGACAAATGGTGAGCTATTACATTCTCAGTGCCCTTCTTGTCTTGTATTTTCACATCAAATTCCTGCAGCAATAATATCCATCGAATTAGCCTAGGCTTGACATCTTTCTTAGTCAGTAAGTACTTGAGGGCAGCATGGTCAGTATGCACTACCACCTTAGTACCAATCAAATAGGCTCTGAACTTTTCAAATGCAAAAGCCACAACTAGCAATTCTTTCTTTATTGTTGTATAATTCAGCTGAGCTTCATTTAGGGTGCGACTGACATAATAAATAGGATGAATGCTCTTTTCCTTTTTCTAGCCAGGCATTGCTCCTACAACAAAGTCACTGGCATCACACATCAACTCAAAAGGTAGCTCCCAGTTAGGGGCTGCCATGATAGATGCTGATATGAGTGCTTTCTGAAGAGTTCTGTATGCTTCTTCACAATCCTTCCCAAAATGAAATGGTCTATTCACTTCTAGAAAACTGCACAGTGGCTTGGAAATTTTGGAAAAGTCTTTTATGAATTTTCTGTAAAAGCCAACATACCCAAAGAAACTTCTTATCCCTTTTACAGAGCTAGGGGGTTCCATTTTCTCAATTACCTCCACCTTAGCTCTGTCTACTTCAGACCCTTTCTTGGATACCTTGTGGCCAAGCACAATGCCCTCAATCACCATGAAGTGACATGTTTTCCAGTTAAATACCAAATTGGTTTCCTCACACCTTGCCAGTACCTTGCTTAAATTGTTCAAGCATATTGCAAAATCTTCCCCAAATATTGAAAAATCATCCATGAAGACTTCCACTACATATTCTACTAGATTTAAGAATATTGCCATCATGTACCTTTGAAAAGTAGCTGGTGCATTACATAGTCCAAATGGCATCCTTCTAAATGAAGGATTAAACAACATGCATGCGTAGTGGAAAAGGATCAATTGCACTCAAATAAGGTCAATTAAATGGATAAAATCATGCTTTTAAGAGGGAAAATCAGAATTTTAGAACACATAGCTTTGATGGGTGAATTCACCTTGGCTTCTCCTTGAATCTAAACACGACCACCTCCCGGACCACCACTAGAGTCTTCTCGGCTATTCTCCGACCTTAGAACGGATTGGGGGATCCAAATTGAGGTGAAATTGAGGGACAATTTGATGGGAGAAAATGTTCTAACACTTAGAACACATGGATTTTGGAAACCAAAATTAATGAAAATTGAACAATTGAATTAACCTTAATTAAGTTGAAAATTCATATATTTATAGAATTAATTTTGCATTCATCAAATGCATAAGAGATTGACACCTCAATCTCATGCAATTAGTGAGATTTGTGGCAACGTAAGAACATGAGAACTCATGAACCTGTAAGGAAAAATCATATTAGTAGATTTTTCCACTAACTTGATTTTTCCTATTAATTTTCCATTTTATTTTTTATCAAATCCAAAATAAAAGGATATTACTAAATTAAAACAAATTTTCATTTAATCATATTATTTTAATATCAAATATTATAATAATATTAAAACACCAATCCCAGTTTTTTTGAAAAAATAATTTTTCTGAATATGAATCCTTATTCATATATAGAATATTTAAATCTCATTTAAATATTGTTTTCAACTTTTCTTGTACGTTTAATTCGTAACTAAACTCTGAGATGTTAAATATATCAAATACATTTAATGCTCATTCCCTTAATTAAATTTGAACGTTTCAAATCCATTCAGCTCACTATTCTAAGGTTTTATCTGATGTGAGCTAGCCAAGGGACCTAATGGACCTATAGATCATGAGCTCCAATGATCTCCGATTAACCGGTCAAACTCTTTAACCTAGCTGACCAACATTCGTTAGTGAACGGGTCACTCCACTAAAGCTCATAGATGCACTCTCCTCACTATAGATATATTAATGTCCATTTGATATAACCATGATTAGTAAGTCGACCATTCACAGGTTATTTGTAATCTCAGCTGGGTGAAATTACTGTTTTACCCCTGGATTAGCTCTTGCTCCTTAAGTACCATTGACCCTCTAATGAACAATTTGGTTTGTGGTCCAACCACCAAACAGATTCCGTCTCGGGCCAATGAGAGGGTGGGGACCCTTGTTCAAGACCTGAAATTAGCACTTAAGGGAACAAACTCTCTACTATCCCTAAAGTCGAGTAGAAGTGAATTCCATCTTGCAGAGCTATGTCCCTAGTTATCTACCCAGTCTTACCACTGAAATTGGAGGCATATTGAGCATGCGTTGCTGAGCCTCTCTCACTCATGCAGATCTAAAGATAATCCCAAATAAACAGGAGTTCATAGTTAGCTCAAGATTAAGATCGAGTACCTAGGTCAACAGTTTGAAATTAGTCAGTGTTTTCAGTAAACGGTGTTATCAAGAAACAGTGACTATTTCGCGGTCTGGTCTTATGAAAACTCATTGCATAGCCTCCACTCGCATGTCTCCACATGAACGATTCAGGATCACATCAGTTGTATCATATACAAAGCGGGTCGCGTCCCATAGTGTCCCTAAGAGAAGGTACCCAGCCTAATCCTTATACTAGAGACCGTTTTGGCTATTTACTTAAATTTAATCCACTTTTATGTCTCTACATAAAGTTCACGTAATCATTTTAATAGCCATGGGTTCTTAGTTTATTGGATTTATAGAGTTATACTTAACCATTTACTTTATTCAATAACAACTTTATTGAATAACTTTAATACCCACTTTATTGAACATAAGAATATGTTCACAACGTTTACATAGCATGAGTTTTAGGACATAAAACACAATAAACTCCCACTTGGACTAAAACTATAGTGGTGTACAAAATGTTGTTGAGTCGAGAGAGAGAAAACAATAAATACAATAAAGTAGGGCATCTCATACCCACGATTTTCTCCCACTTGCCCTAGATTATAAAACTCTGACTCCTATACTCTGTAGATGACCCTAAAAAACTTTAGCCGACAGGGCCTTCATAAACGTATCAGCAATATTTGCTGCTTCACAAGCAGCTACATACTCAGCTTTTATGGTAGAGTCTGCAATACAACTTTGCTTAATACTCCTCCAACTATGGCTCCTCCATTTAGAGTAAACACAGATCCCAAAGTAGATTTCCTAGAATCTATATCGGTCTAAAAATCCAAGGCAGTGTATCCCATGAGAATTAAATCCTTACTCCCATACACAAGTGCATAGTTCCTTGTTCTCCTAAGATACTTGATGATATTCTTAACGACGGTTCAATGATCATATCCAGGTTTGGACTGGTATCTACTGACAATCCCTACTACATAACATATGTTGGGTCGTGTATACAACATTGCATACATTAAACTACCAACTGCTGATGCATAGGGTACACGTCTCGTATCCTCAACTTCTTGAGGTGTCTTAGGACACTGTTCTTTCGACAGATGAATCCCATGTGTGAAGGGTAACAATCCCCGTTTGAAATTTTGCATCTTATATCTAGACAACATCTTGTCAATATATGATGCTTGAGACATGGCTAACGTTTTGTTCTTACGA
>JAOANK020051865.1:0-20064 GCA_026257165.2 Telfairia occidentalis | reverse complement strand
GTAAGATAACTATAGAAGTATTCAAAACAACTCCAGGGTAAGTGTGCCTGAGTGCCTAAATGAGTGCTTAAGTGTTATTATCGAGCTCAAAACAAGATAATAAGCACAATGTTCCTAAATGACCTAAGTAGCTACCATAATTGCATGATAGCTATCAAACACTTAATAATGCAGAAAACAATATAACAAGTAGTATAAGTAGCTACCATAAGTGGAGGACAGCTATCAAATGCATTCACAATACTTGTAGAATTATATGGTTATGAATACATAGATGATCTGTCTCCTCACTGACTTGGAAGTTGACGTTGAATCAACCCCCGTCTTTGATCCCATTTTGATATCTTTCCATTCATCTTCTTTTTTTTAATGATCCATTTCTTACATTTTCTCATTCGTTTCCATTTTTTGTTGGGTTAACTCCATTTGTAGCTCATCTAATTAAACGAGCTTCTCTTCCAAAATCTTTTCCTTCTCCCCAAGTCATGCACTAAGCTCATTTATCTCAATCAGCTTCTCCTCCAACTCCTTTTCAAGCTGTAGTAGTGAAGCAGAGCTTGAAGAGGATGATAGCACCCAAAAAATGCCATTTTAGGACCTCTAATTTAGTGATTTTGTATTTTATAAGTGTACTTTGATACTTTTATTTGTGAAATTTTGTAGAAACCGAGCATTCCAAGAGAAATGATGAATTTGAGGTTGTTCGGGGTGAAAAATGAACCAAACAGCCCAAACATTGGCTAAATCAATGATGATGATCAAGAAGCAACCTGAAAGCTAGCGTCTCGACGCTACAAACAAGCGTTGAGATGCCAAAAAGTAACTAGAAGGTAGAAGGCATCAACATTGAGACGCTGAAGTAGTAACGCCTCAATGCTACTACGAATTGGGCAAGACATAATGTGAAGTTTCGATGCAGCGTCGAGACACTATGCTATAGCGTCAAGATGCTACTTCGAATATTTTCCCTCTTCTTTTAAAAAAAGACACGGTGGCCATATGGTAATTATGGAGCACAGCGTCTCAACGCTATTACATAGCGTCTTTACGTTGTGGTGATTTCTACTTAATGCAAACTTATGTTTTAGGTTTAGGGAGAGTCATTTTTGGAGAGAAAATTCAGAGAGACAGAGCAGAAGGTTGATTTCTAGGGTGATGAACAAGAAAGAGCCATTCCAAGTGTTCGCGAGTGAAAATAAGGGCACGTGGAGCGGAGGAGACGACGTTGAGACTATCCGGGAGTTTTTCTTCTTCTTTTCTTACTTCTGCTATTGTTTAGAAAACTAAATTCATGAGATTATAGAGCCAATGTGTGGCTAGAAAAACTTGTAATCTTAGGATGTTGAACTTCTTAAGTTAAATTTGATGTGTTGATTTTTTTTTTTTGTTGAATTTTGTTTGCTAAATCCTCCTAGTATTTGTGTAATTCATTGATATTCTTGCATGGGAATGTGGAATAGATTTTGTGTTATTGATTTACCTTGAAAAAGTATGTCAATATTTAGAACCCGAATGCTAGGCCTTTGAAACTTATGCATAAAAGTGGTAGGTTTAAATTGAGGAGAATTTTAGAATCAATCCAATTGCAATATTTTCTTAACAATTACAAAAAATTAATTTGTTAATTGAATGTGAGGTTAGGTGAACTTGAAAAAGAAAACCTTAATTTGTTAGAACTTCTAAGCCTAGGATTTTGGCATCTAAAAGAGACCTAAAATTGTTTAATAAGACAAATTAGCTTAAAAACAACCCAATACCCTAGGATTCCCTTATGTTGAAATTTTTCGTCCTAAGCATGTAACCTTATAGTGTTATTATCCTTAATGTTATCACTAAATTTAGCTTGCAAATCTCTAGATAAAATTGGAACAATTGATTGAAAACTAAGAAAATTTATAATCTGATTCCTAGAGGACGATACTCGGCCGTAGGGTTGTTTTATATTACAATTTGATTCATACACCTGTGGAATCGCAGTGGATCTGATCAAAGGACGTTGCCTTACATGATTTTGGCTTCAGGCCCTAACTCATGACTTTTACATGGCCCGATCGTGATCCCAACGCTCTTTCACATATCTCATTATTCGTCATTGGTGGTTCGGACGAGCGTTCTTCAATGGCAGCAGCTGGGGTGACAGCTTCTTTCATCTCCATTATTTCAATCTGCATCCATAATTGAAATAGATTTTTAACACAGTAGATAACATACATGATGAGTAAGACTTCAAAATACTTACATATTTTGCTTTTGCTAAGGGATTCACCCACTCATCCTTCTCTGAGAATCTGGTTCGATGAAAAAGGTTGACTTGATCAATTTCATCATGTTATTTTAAAATTAAATATTAAACATGTTATCTTACCTGTTTTTATTAGATGTGTATAAATGCCTTCGACCCAGCTCGATGATTAAAATGCATCTTTGCACGACTTCACCTATTCTTCTCCGACTTGTTTTAAAATATGGAAATTTAACCACATGAGTTAAGTAAAAATATAAACGTTTGTCTCTAAAAGAATACGACATAACTTCCACATGTCGCTCTCCCATCGGTCGCATAGTATATTTCAATCCTCTAGACTGGCTACTTGCACCAGTGGGTTTGTTTGAGCCTCTTCAGGGGTACCATGTCTCTTATACTCCTTGTACAAATTCACCCTCAATTTTTTTTAACATTGATTGCATTTGGTGCTCGATAAATGCATTCACGACGTATTTAGTCAAATCTACATCGAAATGAGTCTGCACATATTCAAGATTAGTTAGTATATAAACATTTTAATTAATATTCAACTATATGTGCACTTACTTACCAACAATCGGTCCTTCACTACCTGAATGACATCCCTAGTAACCTCCTTCCATTTCGAGCATCATACTAAAATGCCCTCTCGTGTATATGTCCTTATTGCATTGTTAAACTTTGTGTTGTTAGGGCATACGACTTCATGTGCTCGTCCTTTATCTCAATTTTGATTCTCTAAAACTTCTCGATATGTTTATCCAGCTTCTTGTTTCTAGTGTAACCCTTCGTCCTTCTAGGTGCTAAAAACGTAGGGAAAAAATGTAAGAAGAAAAAAGTAATATTTAAAAACTAAAAACATAGTCACGCGCAAGGAGAAATAAACTAACTTGTACGTATTGAACTCTCTCCAACTGTAGATGCTATCGTTGGAGTATGATCCTCCTCACCAAAAACATGTGAAGCCTCATTCTTACTACGTCCTGCCATCCATATACACGAAAGACAAAGCAAATGAGTAACTTTAATTTATAGTTATTGAATTTTACATACTTATAAAATAAAATGTTTAAATACTCCTTGTACTCGTATTTATTCACTATTCAGATCATCTGAAACTAAACGCTTGTGTGAACTCGAACTATTTCCAGTGGATATTACAACATCCTTAGGATCATCGTTTATGAACTCATCATTTGTGATTTGGGGCGCACTTCTCTTTGTTTGTTACCTAACTGTTCGTTCCACAAAAGTAGGATCAACGTCATATCTACACAATGAGTTATCCTGAATGACCTCGTCAACTAAGATCTCTCTTGCTACTTCGTCTAGTTTGATCAAGTCATTTTCTACGTCTCAAGTTTCTGGAACGTTCCATAAATGTTTATTTTATACTATTTGGACACCCTTCTAATTCCTACAAAGTTTATGGTCGTCAAGGTAAAAAACTTGTTGAGCTTAACTAGCAAGAATAAAAGGGTCATCAACGTACTAATAACGAGATACGTTGATTAACATAAATCTTAAATCTTCGTATGATCTATTTTTCTTAATATCTGTGTCAAACCATCTACATTTAAAATTGATCACACGCCTTCGTCTCGCATATTTTAAGTCCAATACCTCCTCCAATACGCCATAGAAATTCATTTCGTGTTCTTCACTTTCTTCTCTAAGTACCATGACCTCATTGTCTTGCATAGTTCGACGATTATCACGTTCTATAGTATGGAATCATGATTGATTAAGGATGCTTCCACTATAAGGGTGCACTGGATTGTTAGACTTTAATGCAATCGAATGAAGATCATCAGATGCATCTTATCTCTCGCGTAATGTGTTGACCTGTTTATTTATTTACGATAAATTTGAAAATGAATGGTTTTTCCTCATACTTGTAAATGAATTATTTTGACTTAAAATCTTCATACTTGAGATTTAAATCAATTGGGAAACTGTTGCTAGTGTAATTTGTACAAGTCTATTGAGCTACTTTCTCTAGAACGAAGTAGTCTCAAATGTTGCATGCGATAGGACAATAACTCAACATAATAGTTCAATACAAACAGATTGTACGATTTGTTTCTCATCTTCTGATAGTGTCCTTAAAGTTGACCCCCCTAATGGTTGTGCCCTCTATCTAAACACTTCAAATGAACCACAAAGCTCTAGCTCAGGGACTGTATCATTGTTGCATTCGTCTCTATTAAATCTCATTTTGACCCCTCTTAGATACAACGAGTAGAAGTTAAAGGATTCAGTCATAATAAATGCTTCTACTATGGAACCCTCAGGACAAGCTTTATTACATACTGTTTCAATATTCGTAGGCTCCTCTCCATAGAGTACATCCAACTTTAAGAAAGAAAGCCCACAACTTTTGCTTCATATGGGAAGGGAATGGCAAGACGTATCATTACATCAAAGAATGCCAGTGAGAATATTTTTTCCATCTTACACAATATGATTACTATATCTGAGTGATTTGATCAAGATCACTGATTCATATCGTCTTTGCACATAAATCATGAAAGAAAATATAGAATTCAACAACGGTTATACACATCTTTTCGCAGGTATGAACGAATACCAATAGAAAGAAGTTGTTGTAACAAAATGTGCGAGTCGTGAGTTTTCAGTCCTGATAATTTTCGTACTCCATCCAAATAAGTCTTCATATGAAGGAAAGTCATTGATAGTCCAGAACAAACTTGCATGCAATTGACAATACTCACCACTCGCACAATTGTACATTCGCACCCCACTCTTCCATAATTCTTTCAGCTCTTCAATTAATGGCAGTAAGTAAACGTCGATTTCCTTTTCAGGAGACCTCGATCCAAGTATAAGCAAAGACATGAAAAAAGTTAGATTCTTTCATGCACTTCAAAGGTGGCAAATTATACGTAATAAGCACCACAGGCCACATGCTATACGAAATAATCATATTTCCAAATGGATTAAATCCATCTGAAGTTAATGTCAACCGAACATTCTGAGGATCTGAAGCAAACGAAGAAAACTCAAGATCAAAATGCTTTCACCCTCTATTTCAACCCATTTTTTCTTATGGCACATCATCTCAGAAGCAATATGCTTTGACGAATACAACCTCTTCAACCTTGGTATTAATGGAAAATGATGTAATACTTTGTGTGCAATTTTCATGCCTTTTTTATCTCTAATTTTATACTAGAACTCCTCAAAAATTGGACAACTTTGGGAATCAAAAAATTCATTTCAAAATAACACACAATCATGTTTGCAAATGTGGATGGCCATCCTAGCCCTAACGCACGTAGCTTCCTCTTAGCTTCATATAATGAACCAAGTACAGATGCACCACTTGGAAATGCTTCTTTTAACAATTGTAGCAATATATCAAATGACTTGTTACACCAATTATTTAGCACTTTGATATGCATCAACCTCATGAAAAAGTTCAAGGAAGAAAACTCAGTACATCTAGGATACAATTGATTCGAGCCTCAATCATTAAGTCCTCAAATACGTTCGAACTATCCATTTGATGGATGTTTGTTGGCATCTCATCTGCAAAATCTTTTTTATTGACAACATCTTCTATCACCGGACCTCGCAAATCATCTTAGAGATCAAACATATCATCTTCTTCATTAACAGCATTACATTGATCTCTTTCACGAGTTGGTTCTCTTTGAAATCAAGTTAAGCTGGTGGGTTCTACGTGATACACCCATTGATTGTAGGACGGAAGTATTCCATTTGTGAACAAATGTTGTTCCACCTGATCCAATAATTGCTCCATTGAATTATGACAATTCCTACATGGGCATCTTGTTTTTCTAATGTCATTAACATAGTTTTTTGCCACTTCTAAAAACTGTGCAACTCCTTCAATATACTTTTGAGAATCTATCCCTTAGTTTAATCCAATCCTTAGTTATTTTGGAGTAGTGTACTTTGTGATTTGGTAGGAATGAACAAATTTCAATCTTGTATGAAATCGACAAGAGAGAGAACGATCAAACAGACCAATATTTCCAAAAGATATTATGAAAATCCTTATTCATTTTGGGTATTGAGAGACAACAGAGAGAGAGAGAGATTTTAGATTGAGATAGAAAGAGAGCTATGATAGAGAGAAAGAGATTTTAGGTTGAGATAGAAAGAGAGCTATAGCTACGATTGAGATAGAAAAAGAGCTATGATAGAGAGAGACCAATAAATGAGTTTTAAAGAGATATAGAATTTGCTAATTTGAATCTTCTAAGAAGTAAGTGAGAGAATTCACTAAAACCATTTTAGGTGAATTGAATTAAATCTCAACTAAGTGAGAGGCGACTTAATTGTGTGCATCAACCCCAATTAGTTGACTTAAAACTACTATACGTGAATTACATCTCAACTAAGTGAAGGGCCACTTAGTTGAGTAAGTCACCCCAAATTAGGTGAGTTTTAGATAGCTACCTATTATTCTAAATTGAGTGTTCATTATTTTGGGTTCAGTATTTTATATGGTTGCCATGACTACAGGATAGCCACACAAGAGAAAATCGAAAAAGATGAGGAAGAAGAAAGGGAAAAGGGGGAATCAATTCATTTTTTAGGGTTCGTTTTTGTCGACACTACAAAAAGCTTTAGGCTAACAAAACCAAACGTCAGTTATGTTAAAACGCATAGTTTTACTTATCATCTTCTCACGACATTTTCTTACAACGGTCAGCAATGATCAAGATTTTATCGACGTTAAGTACTAATGCCAGTAATTGTTCTAGGAATTAAAAAGTCGCATTGCTTTATCCCAAGATTTATTTAAACCCATCAATAAAGATATATGATTGGACGACGTTCTAGAATCATGTCGGTATTCATTTTGAGGCTTCAAAAGTTACGTTGTGTTTTTTCCCGACGTTGCTCTACAAACATCGGTATAGAGGCAATATCTACTGACATTCTGTAATAAAGTCAGTAATACTAGCAACGTTACATTGTTTTTACCGGCGTGGCTCTACAAACGTTAGTATAGATGCAATATCTACCGACGCTCCAAAATAACGTCGATAATACCAACAATGAATTACAAAGTTACGTTGTTTTTGCTGACGTTGTGTCAGAACCATGTGGTTAAACATATATTCTACCATTGTTTTAGCTAGACGTTGCTTAAGATAGTGATCTATATCAACGTTGTATAACAACGTCGTGATTTATTATGTACCTGCGAATATTTTCAGAAAACGTTGGCAGAGAAACGTTTTATCGACAGCTTTTCTATACGTCGGTGGAAAATCTGTTGAGATAAGTCAAATTTCTTGTAGTGTCTGTAATCAATGTATCTAATATACTAACCTTTTTTTTTTAATCCATCTAATACATTAAATTTAAATTTGAACATTTTTCAATATATATTTTTTTCAACATAATTAATCCATTAATGTTCTTGTGAGCTAGGAAGGACTTATGGACCTATAGATTATAAGCTCCAATGTTACAAAGTTAATTAATTAACTCATTAATTAATTAACTTTTCATTCATTAACTCAAGGTCACTCTACTAGAAATCCGAAGTTGCACTTTTATGCACTGTAGGACAAGTTATGCCCATGGATAAAATCATTACATGCAAGTCGACCTTTCACGAATAGCTTATAATCATAGATGGGTCAAAAGTTTGTTTTACCCCTGTAATTACATCCTATACCTTAAACACCATTGATCCTCTAATGAACAATTTTTTTATAATGTAACCAAAAACTAAGTCCCTCTCAAATTAGTGAGAGGGTGGGGCCCCATTATTCAAGTCCTGAAATCAATACTTAAGAAAATTACTCATCTAATTAACCCTATATGAGAAAGAGTGAATTCCATCTTGTAAGATCATGTTCCCACGTCCCCACTTAATATTGTCCCCAATATAGTAGGCTTATTGAATTGGCTATAAAGCCATTCTCATCGCATGTAAATCAAAAAACATACCTTCGTAGGCAGGAGTTCATAGCTCATTCAAGATTGAGATCGAATTGCGTATGATCATCCTATGAAATATTAATCTTTTCTTTTAACGGAATTTATGAAGAGAGATCAAATATTTCACAATTTAGTCTTGCACAAACTCATTGTATATGATACCACCCCGTATATATCAACATGAATGATTTGGAACAAATCATTTGTTACCTTTAGAAAGTGGGCCATATCAATAGTCTCACACAGATTGGGCACCCAACTTTATCCATATATTATAGACTCTCTTTAGGTTTCTTTTTTAATATGATCCCCATTGTATGTCAACTATATATTGTTCAAGTTTACATTAGTAACCTAAGATTTTCATAAAATTGATAATAAATATCGTCATAAAAATATGTTTTATAAATAATATAATACAAGTTATGAGGCTTTAGGACATAAATTTCAATAGCGTTAGCATGGTTTTCATATTTTACCTTATTATTATATTCCATTTATTTTATTTTAAAGTATTTAATTTGTTTCTATATTATTTTTATTTTAATTAAGATTTTTAAATTTTTTTTTAATGGGTTCCCAAAATTACAAATTTATTTATTTTCTTTATAAAGGTTATTTTTATGAAAGTTTAATTTTACCTTGTTCATATTTTCTTTGGATTTTAAATGTTTAAAGCATGCATGGTAGTAATGACTCTGGTCAATTTATGTTCAAAAAGTCAGGTTGTTACATTCCATTACTCCAAAAAAAACCAATACGTTGTGATCATGGGCGAATTTATGAAGGGACCAGCCCCTAGATTTAGAATGATTTTATTATATATATATATATATAAATTTAAATTAGTAACTAATTCAATTGGTAGCTTTGAGGTAGAAATGGCTTTAAAAGTGTGTGTTCCCCCTTTAGGCATAGGTTCAAATCTCACTATGTGCTTATTTGTAGATATTTTAATTTATTTTATGTTTGGTACCCCCTCTTACTAAAAGTTCTGGATCCACCACTGGTTGTGATACCCGTTGATGGAATTAGATTTTAGGACTATTAAATCAAAACTTGAAATAAATCCTCTTCCACAAAATATATAGATCATAGTTAGTAAATAAGGGATACAATATATGGATAAGAAAAGTCAATACCAAAGTTTATATTGGTTCGCTTCAAGTCAACAATAGGTTTTAATATAATGATATGAAGATTACAAGAGACCTCAATAAAAGCTACAAAGTGCTAATCTCATGATTCTCACAACAAAGAAAATAGGTACTCTTACTCTCTGTTCAAAGCTTATCTAGTACCACAACAACGGTACCTAGATTCTCTATCGTATACCTTTGCTAAACCCTACTAAGAATTGTTCCTGACAATACTCTACAATCTTAATTGAGTCTTCTACTCACTTTCTTTCAAGTTTGTAAAACATCTTCCAAATTCTGGTATTCCTTGGCACTTTGAAGCACTCTCTAAAGCACACGTATGACCTAACACATAAGGATATATAAGTAACTTATGTGGCACCTGGATTTTTATTTACTACACAAGGTAGCGCCATGACCCTATTATGGAGCATCATGGCGCTCCAAAAAGAGAAAATATTGCTTTGTGTCTAGTGCCACAATGCTATGGATGGCACCATGGAACTATGGACTAACGGTACGATGATGTCCCCTTCGCCCACTAGCTTTATCTTGTGCTGCAATGCAACTTTGCTTCTTTCCTCCATTTTCTTCGATCTAGATTTCTAAACAACCTTTCAAAAAGTTTTCAAACTACGTCTTCATGATATCATTTAGGCTTTACAAAACCGAACAAAAGCATAGTCTGCCTAGCAATGACCTTGTTGTGTTGGATTGCTAGGAAGAATTTCTGGGACTCATGTTAATGTAGCTCCCTCTAACCCAACTCATTTTTAAATAAATTGACATGGCTAGAAATAATGACTGTAGAACTCATATATACTACTGTTATACTACGGTTATTGTGCCAAAAATTATGGTCATTGGTAATATAGTCAATTTTATTCATAACTATCTTCCTTTAAACTCATTGCTTCTTTTTTCTTAAAAAAAATTGTCCATATAAGTAATTGTAGCCAATCTTTGCTTAGCTCAATAGGTTAAGGCATTATAATCTAAACTAATAGGACAAATATTTAAATCTCGATCAACAAATTAAGGCATTATAACCTCAATTAATAGGACAGATATTTAAATCTCTATCAACAAATTAAGGCATTATAATCTCAAACAAAATAGAAACAAAATAAAACACTATGGGTTTTTTTTAATATTTGAAATCAAGACATTTAGATTGTTAAGAAAGAGACATGTGGCCACCATGTCAATGAGAGAATGGTTCTAAATTTTTGCAACAAACAACATTTGATGTGGCAAATTTTTGTGATGTCATTTAATGACATCGTTTTTTAGAGGGATGACTTCATAACATGTGACTAGACAAAGTTCTCTCTTCAAGAGACACATCAACCTACTTAAAACAACATTTTAAAAATAATTTTCAAAATTAATATTTTTAAAATAAATTTAAAAGATAAAAGTATTTATATAAAAAAAAAGTCCCATATATTGTTAAATTAAGGCTAAATTATATAAAATATTCCTACACTTTATACTTTATTTCAAAAATAGCTTTATACTTTAAAAAGTTTTAATATTACCCTTCAACTTTACTAAACGTTTCAAAACTACCATTGAATCAAAAGTCTGTTAAAATCTTCACAAAAATAAGGTGGCTGTCTGTGTCAGCTTCAACTTTTGTTCATTGAGATCAACCAAAATTCTACGTCATCTTCCATGTATGACACTCATTGGTAGCTTCCTCATTGTTTTGTAAATGTTTTACAAAATTTTGGTTTAAATGTAGGTTTTAAATATTTAGCAAAGTTGAAGGGTAATATTGAAACTTTTGAAAGTATACGGGTATTTTTGAAACAAAGTACAAAGTACAAGAGTATTTTATTATAATTTAGGTTAAATTAAACAAAAAGTAATCATCAATATAACATTTTAAAAAATTACAAATATAATATTAGAAATAATTAAAGAAATATTTTAGAGAAATAACCGATTAATTTTTACTCGTATATCTTCTTTGAACAATAATTTTTTTTTGTAAAATTTATTTAGTAACATAATTAATAAGATGATTATAATAATTATTGCTTTACCAAGATTTTTTTTTCTTTATCATATTCATTCGTTAGTTCCTTTTTTGAGTTATACCCTTTCCAGGATGATTTTTTTTAGCTACACTTATTGTTGAACAAAAATGTCCTCGAAAATTGTGTACCAATGTTAGCTGGAGTCAACAAAATGACATGTAGAAGGATCTCGTTCTGGTGTGGAGCCTCACCTATATACTCCAATGCTCAAGTCAGTAGTGAATTTAATTCGACTATAGAGAGATTTTGTGGAGAAATGTATGCTTACCTCCAAATGGAGTTCATGGTGTATTTATACCCTGAGCACCATTTAGAGGACGGCTTAGAGGCCTCGACTCCGATTCAAATGGGAGTGCACGTAGTGGGGGGGTGTGCCCACCACTTTTTTCAATCATGGGCCACCTTCGACGTATCTCGAGGGATTCCAAAAAGTGGCGCAAGTTCGTGCCCGAACCTACGTGAGAGATTGGGTTGTACTGAGGTGAGGTAGCTTCTTGGGCTTTTCGGCTTTGAGGTCCAAGCTTTGACTTCCAACCTTGTGAAGGAGTGCGGATATTTAAGAAGTTATGAAGGAGAAACAGCACGTGTGTGGGTTGCAGCTCTTGGGTGGCGCGATGTTTCGCGTCCCACGCACTATCGGTCATTGATGCGATCTTTGGTCCATCTATTCAACGCAACTCAAGGTGGCTAATAAGTTTCCCTATTCCTTTTCTAGAATTGCATCTCTCTACTTTTGAGTCGAGGTTTATTATTGTTGTTCGCCACCTCGCACTATACTTTAGGTTAGTTTTTCTTCCCTTTCACTTTGTGTATTTCACATCTCCCTTTACTTTTCGATAGACCTTTAGGATGGCAGACGATAAGAGTAGTTTGGCTCCCCTTCTGATAGTGCAGCCAATATCTCAAGTCGGAACGTGGTGTCACCTCAGTGTTCTTGATAACTCTCCGAAAGAGAATTATTAGGAGTCTTTTATAGTGAATTTTAGCTCTTCATTTGATAAAATGTCGATGCTTCGTTAATGAAATTGCTGGGTTTACATTTGTTTTTCATTTGGAACTCTTGAGAATTCCCTTATTGTTGAATTATTCTATTTGAACATCAATTGAGTGATTATTGAGAAATTTATACTTAATTGCTACTGATCGCATCTATTTTGTCAGTAGATAAATGAGGGAGCATTATTCTAGCAAATAAATTCCAAAATATTGGTCGAACATTTTTGTAGTACAACGGAAGCATATATTTTTGGGCAAAAATAACCCAAATTCAAACGAAGGAGATAAAATCTTTCTTTTTGAATGCAACAGTCATGGGATGGATGACACATGGATTATTTGACCTAATTAGCTTCTCAATCACAAGTGCAGTCTTAAAATGAGAAACGTATGCCGCCAAAGAAAGAGAATCATTTTAGAGTCATATTATCGAGAGTTAGAGTAGAAACTTTTTCTATTGTAATTTTGCACGAGGATTGAAGTAAAGGAATCGAAAATGAAGAAAAAGTTGCAAAATAATATACTATCAGTGAAAAGCTGAAGCGAAAAAGAAAATTCATTTGGAATCTTTATTGGAGCATAGAAATTTACACTATGCTTTTATTCGAATCACTTGTCTTTATGAACTCATTGTTATTATTAATTTTTCTGCTTTTTCATTATTGTAGCATGAACTAATCACCTTTAGGTGAGAATTAAAGGTAATATTATTGAATTGATTTAGAACTGAAGTACAGTTTGTTGAATTGAATTATTTTTAAGGTGTTCTTAATTGATTAATATTTGTGTTAGTTTGGCTAACACACATGAATAACTTTTCTATGTTTCGGGAGAAAATAAGAGTAAGTTGCCTTTAAAATACATTAGCGTCTATATTAGATTAGTTGCCTGCAAAATGGGGAGGTTAGAGATAATCACTCACCTAATGCACAATTACAACGTGTTTAGTTCATATAGGTTAATGGGAGTTAACTTAAGATATTTGAGAAATTTGGGATGATTCCAAGACTATTATTGTGTGATTCGATTTTTTAATTCTTTTGCTTCAACATTCTATCTCAAGTAAAATAGCATTATAGCTTAATCTAAGCCTACTCATTCATATCATTATAATCCAAAAGCATTCTTTTAATTATGTCATTTATTTTAGTCAAGTATTCGTTAATATAAAAACCATAATCAATTACTTGTTCACCTTTCAATTCACTAAAAGTTGCATTAGAATAAGTTTGAATCTACCACTAATGCCTGTGGAGACGATATTAATATTTATCACTTGATGTTGATTGTGTACACTTGCATATCCTTAGTGTAGTAATCGTTGAATATTTTGACTTTACTATGTACAAGCAAAAGTTCTCCCTGTGAGTCAGGGGCACGTTCTTTTCATCTGTTAGTGGTTTTTTTCCTCGAGCTTAGGAATCGGTACTTCATCCCTGATAACATCTTTCTTAGGCTACCCACAGAGGGCTAAACCTTACACGAGCCTCCCGCTAGGCAAGTGAAGGTTTATCTCCAGATGTTCGAGCACGGAGTTAGGTTACCCTTCCACTCGCTCGCCTAGTGTTTGCATGTGTTAAGTGATTAATGCAATCACACAAATCAATGTGCAACTGTACATAATCAACAGCAAGTTATAAGTATTTTTATATTGGATCTGCAGGGATTAGTAGTAGATTTTAACCTATTTGTGCTTAACTTTTTAGTGAATTCAAGGGTAGAAAAAATAAGAGACTGATTGTTTCTATAACTAATGCTAAATGAAATTAAATGACAGAACAAAAATAATGCTTTTGCTTGATTGTTTCTATAACTAATGCTAAATGAAATTAAATGACAGAACAAAAATAATGCTTTTGCAGTTTTAGTGATGAGAATGAATGGGTTTGGACTAAGATAATATGTTATTTTCCCTGACATAGAATGTTGAAGCAAAAGAATTACAAGATAGAATCACACAACAATAGTCTTTTGGAATCCTTTCAGATCTCCCAAATATCTTAAGTTAATTTTCACAAACTTACCTAAATAAAACCTGTTGTTTTCATGCATTAGGTGAGCGATTATTCCTAACATCCTCACTTAGCTAGCAACTAGCCTAATCTAGAGGCTAATGTGTTTTAAAAGCAATCTACTCCTCATGTTTTCTTCCAAAACTTAGAGAAGATGTTTTTGTGTGTTCGTCAGACAGACATAAACATTAAACAACAAGAATACTCATAAAACAAATCAATCGAACAAACTTTTACTTTGAAACTAAAATCAGTTCAATAACATCTCCCTTAATCCCCACTTGTGAGTAATTTAGTTCATGCTAAAATAAAGCAAAGGCAACAACACAATAACAAAAACTATGAAGGAAAACATAATGCGTAAAATCCTAAGGAGTTGCAGAATCGGATTCCCCACGAGTGTCGTGAGTAGAATTTCTTCTCTCTTCAGCTTCCACGAAGTTCTTCTTTTATGAGATCTTCTCTACTGAACATAGCAGCAGTGAAGAAAATTCTGAACTTAAACTCAAAAACAAAAGCTAAGATGAAGAATAATTCTCGAAACTAAAGACTAAAAAATTACTCCTCTCTTTGGCAGCCTCTTGTTGTACTTATAAGCTTCCTTCTGTGATTAGAAAACCTATTAGGTTAAATTGTCCACGTGGTTTGCATCTAACGGTGGATTATATTCGTAAAAGATAAATTTTGTTTCCAAATTTGAATTTCTTCGCATGAATTATGTCTGTCTGTTTTGCTGTAGAATGCTCGAACAATAATTCTGTTAAAATAATGCTTCATCAATTATCTACTGAACAAAATACCCAAAATTAGTAGCAATTAAGTATAATTTCTCTCAATTCTATTCTAATGTTGTCTTAATTGTAATGTTGTAACAATCTGAATGTTCTCAAAAGTAGTATAAGCAAAACCAAGACAATTCAAGCAATTACTTCATAATTCAAAGGCAAATCACTTAAGGAATAAGATGAATTCTATTCTAAAAGACTCCTAATAACTCTCCTTTTAGAGAGTTATCACCCAACAATTCCTAGTTAGAGCAAACGTGGCCTCAGCTTAGTTGACCCCCTAAGGATGGGGAATCTTGCTTGGTTGTTATGTATTGTGGCAGCAATATGGCGGTGGGCTGCTTGATGTCGTGGAAACCATTAGGGTACTTTGTTTAATAAAGCACCCAGTGCGGATGGTCATTACTACATAGCCAGGAGATGTCCATTGGGGTGAAGGTGATCGGTCCCTCCTCAATAAAGAACTAGAAGGAGTAGTAGTCTTTGTCTCCGACAAATGGCTCACAATCAATCCAGATGATGGACTGATCTACGAGGTCTCGATCAAGTTCGAGGTGTCGTGTAAGCACCTTTACTCGAGCTCAACCAAGGTCTCGCTTTGTATGTCCTTACTGACACATTTGCATTTCTTTGTAGATCTCCCAAAGTTTCTAGAGCGATCATAGAAGCTTTGCATGTCATAATGGAGGTCGTCACTCAGCTGCCAAAGTCGACCTGCCATAGTGACCGGCTTCTCAACAAGGACAATTGGCTTGAGTTTGAGCTTTTTCTCCCCTGTGTCGAAGGTACTCCCTCTTCTCTTCACATTTTCACCATCTCGAATTAAGGCCCGAGGTTTTGCTTCTCTTACTTGTCTCTTGTCGACAGAGATGTCGAACGCCTTCCTGAGCTATCTCTGTTGATATAAGAAGAATTCATAGATCTAGAAGGTCAGTCCATCAAACCCTCGCCTAAGGGTCAAGATGCCCCAGCACCTCAAGTTGCTGCAACCGCCGAGCACATTGCACCCCTGGCAGTTCTGCAACATGAAGCAGCCCCATCCAGCTCTATTTAGAGGGGCTAAGTCGGCCCCTGCCCCAACGAGTGAAGGTGCCAGTCAGGCCGCTACCCTAGCTACTGTAGATGAAGCTATGTCCCATGATCCTCCTAGGATCCCTTTATCGTCAAACTTAGAGGATCTTCCCTGCCGTGCTGAAGTGGAAGCAACCATAGAGTTCAACGTCCTTCTAGTGGGGTAGCTATTTATGTGTGTGTAGGTGAATGATGAAATCACACAAATGAATGTGCAAGTGTACGTAGTATTCAACAAGTGATAAGTATGTTTATACCGCATCCACAAGGATTAGAGGTAGATTTTAACTTATTTGTACTTAATCTCTTAGTGAATTCAAGGTGACAGAAAGAATAATTGTTGATTATTTTTTATAACTAATGCTAAATTAATTAAAATGATGGAATAAACAAAATGCTAGGGCAATTATAACGATTGAATAAATGGGTTCGGATTAAGGTAACATGTTATTTTCCTGTCATAAAATCAATTCACATAACAATAGTCTTTCAGAATCCTTCCAGATCTCCAAGATTTCTTAAGTTAATTTTCACCAACTTATATGAGTTAAAACTATTGTTTTCGTGCATTTGGTGAGTGATTATTTCTAACCTCCCAACTTAGCCAGCAACTAACCTAATCTAGAGGCTAATGTGTTTCAAAGCAATCTACTTCCCACATTTTCTTCCAAAATTTAGAGAAGGTACTTATGTGTGCTAGCTAGGCAGACATAAACATTAAACGATAAAAACACTTATAAAACAAATCAATCAAACAAGCTTTTACTTTAAATTAAAATTAATTCAACAACATATCCATTAATCCTCACCCAAGGATGATTAGTTCATGCTAAAATAAAGAAAATACAACAAAACAATATCGAAAACAGTAAAGGAAAACATAATGCGAACAATCGTCATGAGTTGTAGAAGCGATTTCTCCATTGGTGCAGTAAGTAGAATTCCTTCTCTTCTTTAGCTTCCACAAAGTTCTTATTCCCCAACTATTCTCTACGAAAAGTAAAAGCAAAGCAACAACAACTACGAATGACTCTACGGAACAAAGACTAAAAACTGGAATTTGGGAATTAAACGTTAAAAATCTGATTCCTTTAATTTACGGCCTCCTTTTCTATTTATAAGCTCCCTTTTGTGATTAGGAAACTTATTATGTCAAATCATCCACGTGGCTTCCATCTAACGATAGGTGGAATTCATAAAAGATAGAATTGATTCCATATTTAAATTTCCGTTATCTTTGCATACATTTTGTCTGTTCGATTTGCTGGATAATTTCTCGATCAATTGTTATGCTAAATTAATGCTCCCTCAATTTCCTACTCAACAAAATACCTCGAATCAGTAGCAATTAAGTACAATTCTCTTTAATTTTAATCTAATGCTATCTTAAATATAATGGTGTGACAATCTGAAACTTTTCAAAAGTAATATAAACAAAACAAAGACAATTCAAGTAATTACTTCATGAATCAAATGCAAATATCTTTAAGAATAAGGTGAAATCTATCTTAAAAGACTCCTAATAACTCTCTTATTTTAAAGTTATCAGCAGCCTATAGAAACAATGATGCGGACTCGGAGTCGAAATTGTCGTGCAGTCCATCGTTGATTGGGCCAAAACTGAGGAAGTCCAGGATTGGAGCAACATGGACGAAGTGATAGTGAAGGGGATTCACAAGCTCGCCAAGGTAAGTTCGCCTAAAACCCTTTTATGTAATCTGCCACCCATCGTCTCTAAGTGTTTTCTGTTGTAGAGGCTCATCACCATTTGTCGAGGAGCCGTTGTTTTTGGATCCAAGCTCCAAGAACGGTCGCATCTGAGTGCGAGTGAGGAAACTTGGCTAAGTGTGGCGAAAGAAGAGCGTAAGTAGGCTAAAGTGGCCCTGAGGCATTTGAGGAAGCTTGGTAGAAGGCGAGGGCCAACTTCGAGGCTTGCCTTACTGCGGCGATGAAGAAGGTCAAGGGGTTGAAGAAGAAAACTGAGGGGCTGAAGTTGGAGCTCATGATCTCACACTCGACGGTCAAAAATTTGGAGTGTGAGCTGAAGGTTACCAAAGAGGTGGGGGGCGCCATCTAGGGGAGAATCAAGGACCTCAAGATGACCTTGGAAGACCCAAACCTTCTGACCAAGGCTTTCGAGGAGCACTCGAGCACTTTGGAGATAAAGAAGACTTGAGTAGAGGCAGGGCTTAGCCTTGCCCTCTAGAAGGCTGTGGAGCACCTCCTACCCCTAGACTAGTAAGCTGTTAAGGATGCCTTCTATTTAGAGTGGGATTGCCCCGCCAAGAAGGAGGTTAGTAAGGTGAAGGTAGACGTCGACGTGGACATGGGCGTCGTAGAGGATAGGTCATCAATGCTAAGGTCGGAGCTATTACACCTCTACCAAATGCTGCATGTGCCAAAATTTGGGTGGAGATTACACCGTTGCAGTGGATGATGTGCTCGACCACATCGGGTATATCTTGACTTAGGCATAGTTTGGACAAGCTTAGGATTTTTAAACTGAGGTGCGTGGTGATCCCATCGGTTTTCATAACTACTGGTTTTTTATGCGTTATCGCTTTTCGAGGTAGTGAAGGCCTATTTAAAGGGCCATTTGCCTCCATTTTCCTCATCAAAATTAAACTTTCTTCTTCTTCTTCTCGGATGTTTGACTCCAAGGATAGAGTTGAGCCCTCTTCTCAATCTGAGCATGAAGGTAGCATTTGGACCTCGCATCAATCTGAGCAAGAGCGCCTTCTTACTTCAGTTTTTGGTAGTATGGAGGTCATTGTGGTGAGAACGAAGTCTTGCAGTCTAACTTAATGGCCCATATGGAATGGGAGGAAGCCGCATACTAGCGTCGTCTTGCTGCCCATAAGGCGGTTCAGGCCCAGTTGGCCAAAGAGCTTCAGTTGGCAGACAACCTTAGTTCGAACTTACTTTTTAACTTCACACGGTCGAGGTTGAGCTCGAGACCGTTTGTGAAAGGAGGGTCATGACTCAACTGATGGAGGTGAAAAGCATGAAAGGGCCCCTTGTAGACGTTGTACATGACATGTTAGCAAGGGCAACCAGAACAGCAGAGGGGGAGCTAAGAAGAAGCTCGTCGTAGCCAGGATCTAGGCTTACTAGTTGAAGGGCAGACCCTTCTCCACTTGGTGGAGATGGTAGTGGTGTCGATCTCTGAGTCTTGACCTTGGATCGCCAGCTGAAGGCAAGGTTCGCTCTAGCGAGGGAAAATTTGTGGTAGGTAGAGGTAGAAGAGATAAACAAGGAACGACGTCTTATTATCTTCATGTGTTTTCTTGCACACTTCGGCAGTCATCTTACCACCACCCTCACCTTGTGCCTTTATGTTTCAATCTAGCATTAGGCTCGTAGGTCATCTAATAAAGAATAATAGGGTTGTACTTTGAGTTGTGAAAAAACAAGTTTTATTTTCATTAGCTGTCTTTCATTTTTGTCCGGAATAAGATGATTCAACAAACTAATGGGCTTAACTTCGGCGAGGTCGGCAAGCTAATCTTGGTGCTTTGTACTTCGACTTAAGAAATGATAAGACCTTCCTCGATCACAAATGATACTTAAATAAAAACAGCTAAGTATGGTGGGACTGAGATCTACAAGCTAATTGGATGGACTTGAACTTGGACTTAAAAGGTGATAAGACCTTCCCGATCACAAATAATACTTAAATAAAAATGGCAAGTATGGTGCTGCCGCCATTTGATAGGACCTCGGTTAAGACTGATATTTGTCTCAAATTTAGCACATTTTCTTTAATAAGAAAAAAACATTTTTTCTTTTTTTTTTTTTGGGGGGGGGGGGGGGGGGGGGGGG
>JAOANK020051763.1:0-16551 GCA_026257165.2 Telfairia occidentalis | reverse complement strand
TCTATTTCCATGTACTTTTTCTTTTTAAGCTCTAGTGTTCTTTTTAGTGCATTAGAGAGAGGTTATTCCGAACTCACTCTCAAATCTATAAAACAGATTATGCTAATGAGGATGTTAAAGGTTCAGTTAATACTTTTTTTTACAAGTTCATATTAACTAGCAAATTGTAGAGGTGACCAATCAATACAATCAGATCAATGAGGAAAACAGTAACATCCCTTAAAAAGGTAGCTAAGAGTTGCTATGCATCTTTAAAACAACTCAGCAAATTCACATCCCTAACCTTTGCCTTGGGCTAGTTAGTTCATGCTTAAAAGAGAAGAAGAAGAAATAAGTTGAACAAAGTAGAGTATATTTGCAAATGAAGTAAAATAAAAAGATTCGAAAGCTTAGAGTTACAATAATAACAAAATATATTCTAGCTAATAAGGTAAAACAAAGAGAACCAAGACAACAGATGTGGAGGGAGAGGTTGAGAAAGATCCTCTTTCCAAAAGTATCTTCTCCAAGAAAGTCTTCTCTTATCCCTTCCTTCTTCAGTGAATTCCTCTTGAAAAACCCTCAGAATTCGTTGTCTCCTTCTCCAAAATAAAAATTGGCTGCTGAATTTGGAGGCTTCTTTTTTCTTTTTATATCTCTCTTCTTCTTATCCACTTGGGCTACAATTGAGTGTTGAATTGGACAACGAATCCACGTGGGACTCTCTCCTTAGCTCTTTTCAGCATAGTCACGTGCCATTGTCAGATCAATTAATGAATTGCCACATCATTGTCCTTACCTCCTAGCTCATTAATCCAACAAGAATTTTTTTCTATCAACTGGCATGCTACAGCAAAATTGGCATTTTATCACATATTAGTAATGTGTTTTCTGTGCAATTCATTCAATCAACCAATAATTCAATCATCCTTAATTCATTAACATAGAGATAGATGTAAATGATAAGCATCAGAAACTCTGCTAAAAAAATGTCATAAAGACATGCATAACTAAGAATTCAATCAAAATAGACCCAACTTAACTCTTATTCTAAGAGTTAACAACAATCCCAGTTACCGACTCACTACCATTCAGGTTTGCACAACCATGAAAACTTTTCATATGCTAATACAAAAAATATTTTGCAGGGACCCCTAGGATTTGCATCTCCATCTTACCAACAGCAGTATGATGATCCATCTCTAAAGGAGATGCAAGGAACCTTCATAGCGGAGTCCTGAAACAGAATGATTTCCGTGGAAAATAAGGTGGAGAGCCAAGGAAAGGCCTTAAAGAACTTAGAGGTGCAAGTAGGCCAGATTGCCACCACGCTGAACACAATGCAGAAGGTTAAATTTCAACGTAATATAGAGGTGAACCCTAAAAAGCACTGTAGGGCAATCACCTTGTGAAGAGTAAGTCACTGACTGAACCAGAACAGAGAGTAGAGTGCCCACCAGTTCAGGAATGTATTCTAATTCTATCCCTATTATTCCTAATCACATTCTCTACCCTCAATGTTTTCAGACAAAGAAAGATGATGCTCAATTTATGAAGTTCTTGGATATATTTAAAAGGTTACATATTAACATCCCATTTGCAAATGTGTTGGAACAAATGCCAAATTATGTCAAATTTATGAAGGACGTTCGATCCAAGAAAAATGATTTGGGCAATTCGAGAAGATTAGTTGGTCAGAGGAGTGCACTGCAATCCTCTAGAAGAAGTTACCAGAGAAACTCAAGGTCCCAGAGAGTTTTACTATCCCTTGTACTATTGGTAACATTTTTGTTGTATGTGCACTATGTGATTTAGGTGCTTCAATTAACCTTATACCTCTGTTTGTTTTTGGGAAGTAAACTTGGGTGCCATACAGCCTACCAACATCTCTCTATAGCTTGTAGATCGTTCTCTAACTTTTCCTAAAGGTATTATTAAAGATGTACTGTTAAAAGTTGACAAGTTTATCTTTCCTACAGATTTTATTGTTTTGGATATGGAGGAAGATGCTGAGGTGCCCATTATTTCGAGACAACCATTTTTAGCCATGGGAAGGGCCCTCATCGACGTTCACCAAGGTAAACTCACCTTAAGGGTGGACGAGGAAGAGGTAATCTCTAATGTCTATCGATCTATGCAATATCTAAATGAGGTATGTACTTGTAACATAATAGATGTTGTAGATTCTATTATTGCTGAACTGAGGTCTGTTATGATGTCTTCTACTGAATTGGATGAGAAAAGCATACTGAATATTGATTGTGATGATATAGGCATGATGGAAATTGATGATGTGCATACATTTTCTGATGAGTCATCTGTTTACTCTATCGAGCATGAGTATGAACATTTGCATATAGGACATATCCATGCATGTGAATCTGGAAAACCTCCTGCTGTTGAATTAAAGCAATTGCATGATCATCTCATATATGCAATTCTAAGTGAATCCTCTATCTACCCTGTGATTATTTCTAATGATTTGAATAAGGTCGAAGAGAATAGATTATTAAAGGTCTTGCATGCACATAAGTCTGCTCTAAGATGGTTGATTAGTGATCTCAAAGGTATAAGTTTTTCCATAGTTATGCATAAAATTCTTATGGAGGATTCTTATAGTCCATCTGTTGAGCATCAGAGGAGGTTAAACCCTGTCATGAAAGAAGTAGTTAAGGCTGAGGTGCTTAAATTGTTAAATTCTGGTATTATCTATGTTATTTCAGATAGTTCATGGGTAAGTCCTATTCAAGTAGTACCTAAGAAAGGGGAGATGACTGCAATTAAGAATGAGCATAGTGAATGTATCCCGACTAGTATCGTGACAGGGTGACGTGTTTGTATTGATTATAGGAAGTTGAATAAGGCTACTAGGAAATATCATTTTTCACATCCTTTTATTGATCAAATGCTTGTTAGACTTGTTGAATATCCCTATTACTGTTTCCTTGATGGTTTTTTAGGGTATAATTAAATTTTCATTGCTTTGAAGGACCAAGAGAAGACCACATTCATGTGTCCCTTCAGAACATATGCTTTCGGAAGGATGCCCTTCGGATTGTGTAATGCACCGGCGACTTTTCAGCGGTGCATGATGGCAAACTTTCATGAGTTTATTGAGGACATCTTGAAGGTCGTCATGGATGACTTCTCGCTATTTGGCTCTACTTTTGAGATTTATTTAGCTAACCTCTCTCGTGCTTTGCGGTAATGCCAGGACACCAACCTTGTCCTCAACTGAGAGAAATGCAAGTTTATGGTCAAAGAAGGAATTGTCTTAGGCCACAAAGTATCAATGAGAGGTTTGGAGGTCAATAGAGCCAAGATATCAGTAATCGAGCAGTTACAACCTCTTAAAAACATGAAGGAAGTTTGCAGTTTTCTGGGGCATGCGAGGTTCTATCGTCGCTTTATAAAAGATTCTTTTCTAGATCACGAAACCCCTTTGCAATTTATTAGAGAAAGATTCTATATTTTTGTTTGATGATGCATGTCTAACTGCTTTTCATATGCTAAAAGAAGGAGTCATATCTGCTCCTTTATTGTTGTCCCTGATTGGAATGAGCCATTTGAAATGACATGTGATGCAAGTGATTTTTCTTTAGCTGCTGTTCTAGGACAGAGACGTGATAAGTTGTTTAGAGCTATATATTATTCTAGTAGAACTCTTGATAGTGCTGACTGCTGACTACTGGTGCAAAAACTTCAGTATAATTAATACCCTCGTCTTGGGTAAATTCCTTAGCAACCAATCTAGCTTTGTATGTAGGTTGGCTTGTTTCTTTCAGACCCTGCTTGATTTTAAAGATATTACGACAATCAATAAGTTTCTAGTTTTGAGGTTTCTGAAACAATTTCCATGTGTGATTCTGTTTTAAATAAGATAATTCTTGGTTCATAGACTGAATCCAATTTGTCGAATCTACAGAAGTTACTGTTTCTCTGTAGGTCTTAGGCTCTGCAAATTTCACCTCTTCCACACAATTTAAGGCATACCCAACGTAATTTGCCTCCTCATATCTCAAGAGAGGCCTTATAGTCCTTCTAGCTCTATCACAAGTTAGTTGGTAATTTTCCAATTGATTAGGAGCATCAAAAGACAATAAATCTGGAGCAACACCCTCTTGAATAGAGTTGGGAGTATCAGTTTCAAGTTGCTCATCAGATTGATCTTTTTCTGATTCAATTCCAGTCCTAGAATTATCTATTTTATCAAGTTCAATATCAAAAGTCTCTCTGTCTTCAGTTTTGATGGCACTATGAGAATCTTTCCAATGCATTGAATCCTCATTAAAGGTAGTATCCTTGCTGACAATGCACCTTCGTTCTCCAAGCTCAATACACCATTATTTATATTCCTTTGTGCCTTGCGGATAACCAAGGAAAATACATCATTTTGCCCTTGGTTCCAATTTTTCTTGCTTTAAGTGAGCAAATGTTACGCACCCAAAGACTTTGAGATGTGAAAGATTAGAGGGAATTCCAATCCAATCTTGGGGTGTTTTGAAGTTGGGAGTAGTAGATGGGCTTCTATTAATCAAATAGACTGCAGTGTTGGCGGCTCACCCAAAAACACCTTAGGAAGACATGTATTTGATAGCATACACCTCACTCTTTCTAGGATAGTTTGATTATATCTTTTGGCTAGCCCATTTCGTTGAGGTGTTTTAGGTACGGCTCCTGATTCCAGAGGTTTTATATAAGTCTGTAAACTTGTCATTCAAATCTTCCAATTCATTATTTGTTCTAAGCATCTTGATTTTTCTGCTTGATTGGTGTTTTACAAGTATTTTCCATTAAACAAATTTACTAAACACCTCATCTTTTGATTTAAGCAAGTATATCCACACTTTCCTAGAATGGTCATCGATTAGAGTAAAAAAATACCTTGCTCCTCCATGAGTCATAGTTCGAAATGGCCCCTAAAGATCTAAATAAATATAGTCTAGTTTGTATTTACTTATCTTGATCGTTGGGTCTTTATTATTTTCCAAAATTGTAAAGTCTCCTAGTGCAGTATTTATAAGACAAGATAGAAACTTCAAATTCATTCAAAAAATACACATTGCAATACATTGTGAATTGTTTTGGCTCAAAGTTTCTTTCCTTTCTTTTATGGTATCAGAGCTGCACAAGGAAGAATTCGAAAATCCTGAGAAAAACAATCACAAACACAACAACATGGACAAGAAGGAAAATGCTCTCACAATAC
Organism: Telfairia occidentalis; assembly: GCA_026257165.2. NCBI lineage: Eukaryota > Viridiplantae > Streptophyta > Magnoliopsida > Cucurbitales > Cucurbitaceae > Telfairia > Telfairia occidentalis. Next base: position 11,363 of record JAOANK020051763.1, on the reverse strand, counting down.
AGTCTTTTCATTAGTTCTCAAGTCCCATTTCGACCAAGCTAAGTTCAACTAATTATTTACAATGGAAATTTCAAGTTTTACCTCTTGTTTGAAGCTTAGTTCTGGAAAAACACTTGACAAATGATAGTCCCCTAAAACCAGATCAAGATGATGCAGTAGAACAACAAATTGACAACTCTTTATACCTTACTTGGCTCAACAATGATATCCTATTGACATCATAGCTTTTAGGAATCATAACTGAGGAAGTATTGGGAATGATAGAAGGATTGAAGACTACTCACCAAGTCTGGAAATCATTGGAGGAAACTAATAACTCTCCAAAAGAGAGTTATTCGGAGTCTTTTAGGCTAAAGTTCATCTCATTCTTGGTGTAAATTGCCTTTGATTTATGGAATAATTGCTTGATTTACCTTTATTTTGCATATATGACTTTTGAGAATCTTCATATTATTGCATCATTTTATTTATGACATTATTGGAATAGAATTGAGCGGATTTGTGCTTAATTATTACTAATTCGAGTATTTTGTTGAATAGAAAAATGATGGAGCTTTATTTTAGAAGAACTATTGATAGAGAAATTTTAGAGCAAAATAGACAGATAAAATTCACACGAAAATAATAGAAATTTGAAATATGGAAACAAATCTATCTTTTAATGAATTAATCCACCATTGGATAAGAGCCATGTGGACGATTTAACCTAATAGGTAGTCTAATCACAACGAAAAGCTTATAAATAGAAAAAGCGGCCGTCAAAATAAGGAGTTTAGTTTTTAGAGATCTCGACTGGAAGTTTTACTTTTCATTTTAATTTGAGGCTTTTTCTTCTGTAAGTTTTCAGTTCGTTATTTCTGCTATTCGTTGAATTTCCATAGAGAAGAACTAGTAGAAGGCAAAAACTTCGTGAAGGTTAAAGCAAAAAAATTGATTCTGGTCACTATTTTCGAGGAGCAACTAAGTTTTGCCGCTCTTTAGATTTTTATTTCAGCATGAGCTCGTTTACTGTCTTTGTTTATGTGTTGTTGTCTTTTATCTATTATAGCATGAACTAATCACCTTTGGGTGAGAATTAAGGGAGATGTTGTTGAACTAATTTAGGATTTGAAGTCATGTTTGTCATATTAAATTGTTTTATAAGTATTCGTTATTGTTTAATGTTTATGTCTGCCAGGCCAACACGCATAAATAGCTTCTCTATGTTTCGAGAGAAAATATGAGGAGTAGATTTCTTTTCAACACATTAGCCTCTAGATTAGCTAGGTTAGTTGTTGGCTAAGTGAGAAGGTTCAGGATAATCGCTCACCTAATGCACAAATACAACAGGTTTAATGCATATAGATTAATGGGAATTAATCTAAGATAACTGGAATATCTGGGAGGATTTCGAGACTATTGTTAAGTGATTCGATCCAACAATTCTTTTGCTTCAACATTCTATATCAAAGAAAATAACATTACACCTGAATCTTAAACCATTAATTCTCATCGTTATAACCGCAAAAGCATTCTTTTTATTTATGTCCTTTAATTTAATTAAGCATTAGTTATAAAAACCATCAATCATTCATTTTTGTTACTTTTAAATTTATTAAGAGATTGAATGAGAATAGGTTAAAATATATCACTAATCCCTATGGAGGCGATATAAATACTTATCACTTGTTACTGACTGTGTAGACTTGCATATCGATTTCTATGGTTATTATTACAATTAAGCCTCACCATCAAAAGCAATAGAGACTCTTATTACCATCATAAAAGAAAATGAAATTCACATAAGTGAATCAGTCCACTTCTTGAAGAAAGGTAACATGTCTTTTGAAGATTAAATCAAACGTTTTAAAGCCTTGTGTGATAAATTGGCAGCTATGAAGAAGCCTATGGATGATTTAAGTAAAGTATTCACTTTGGCGCGTGGCTTGGGAGTTAAATACAAAGAATTCAAAACCAAAATACTGTCCAAAGCACCCTATCTCACTTTTAAACAATTTATATATATTTGTCCTTAGAGCTCATGAACAGATAAATTAAAAGGAGGATGAAGAAAATAAGTCGGCCCTTCCAGATTTGAACCAAGCATTTTGCAGTTGATAACCCTCCAAGAGAGAGCTATTAAGAGTCTTTTAGGATAGATTTTACCTCATATTTGAAGTAAATTGTCTTTTGTTTATTGAACAAATGCTTGATTTACCTTTGCTTTGTTTATATGATTTTTGAGAACATGCATATTGTTACATCATTCTATTTAAGACGACATTGAAATAGAATTAAGAAGAATTGTGCTTAATTAATACTGATTCTAGGTATTTTGTTGAGTAGACAATTGATGAAGCATTATTTTAGCAGAATGATTGAGAGAGTAATTCTAGAGCAAAATGGACGGATAAAATTCACGCGAACATAACAGAAATTCAAATATGGAACAAATTTATCTTTTATGGAATAATTCACCGTTAGATGCGAGCCACATGGTTTATTTGATCTAATAAGTTTCCTAATCACAAAAGGAGACTTAAAAATAGAAGGTGAGGCTGCCAAAAGGAAGACTTCCATTAATTTGAGTTTTAGAGGTTGAACTTTGCGGTTGTAGTTCGAGGCTTTTTCTTCTCCAAATTTTCATCCATAGTTGCTACCGTTCTTTACATTCACATAGGATAGAGTTGAAGAAAATAGGAACTCCATTTATAGATGAAGCATGGAAAGTGGCTTCTAAAATAGGTTTCTTGGAGTAACTGAATTCTACAACTCTTTAGGATTTTGCTTAACCATCAACATGTTTACTATTTTTTTAATCCATTGCTACCTTTTATTTGTTTTAGCATGAACTAATCACCTTTAGGTGAGGATTAAGGGATGCGTTGTTGAACTGATTTAGTTTTGAAGTAAAAATTTTTCAAATTGAGTTGTTTTATAAGCGTTCATATTGTTTAATATTTATGTATGTCTGGCCAACAAGCATAAATATCTTCTCTAAGTTTCAGACGAAAACCTGAGGAATAGATTGCTTTTAAATCACATTAGCCTCTAGATTAGGTTACTTGCTAGCTAAGTGAGGAGGTTAGGAATAATCAGTCACTTAATGCACAAAAACAACAAGTTTAACTCATATAGGTTAATGAAAATTAACTTAAGATAACTGGGAGCTCTGGAAGTATATTGAAGACTATAGTTGTGTCATTTGATTCTATAATTTTTTTGCTTCAACATTGTATGTCAGGGAAAATAGTATGTTACCTTAATCCGAACTCATTCTTTCTCATCATTAGAATCGAAAAGCATTCTTTTTAATCTGTCATTTAATTTCACTCAACATTAGTTATAAAAGTCCCCAATCTTTTAATTTTTGTTACCTTTGCATTCACCAAGAGATTAAGTATGAATAGGTTAAAATCTACCATTAATTCTTGTGGAGACGATATAAATATTTATCACTTGCTGCTGGCTGTGTACACTTGCACATAGTTTTGTATGATTTTATCATTCACTTACACACACGCAAACAAGTTTTTGGCACTATTGCTGGGGATTAGTTTGAATTTTGACTTACTGGAATTTGATTCTTTTGGTTAATTGGAGCTTTAATTACAATGATTCAATTTCTTCATAATTTCAATAATTGGTGTATGAGCACTAATTCTGATTTAGAAGTTGAATTTGATCCAGAAATAGAAAGAACCTTACGGAGACTCAAGAAGGAGTTGAGAAATCGAGCAAGTTCGATGGAGCATCATCCTATAGCTTCTGGAGGACCTATAGAGCAGGCGAATCAACAATAAAAAAGAGGAGGCGTTCCATTACTTGGCGTAGCAATGCAATAGCAAATTAGATCAGTGGATCAAGTTGAAAATCTTGTTATTCTAGCTAATGACAGGGAGAGAGCTATTAGAGATTATGAAGTCCTTATGTTCAATGAATTAAATCCAGGGATTGTTAGACCAAATATTTAGGCAACAAATTTTGAGATGAAGCTTGTGATGTTTCAAATGTTGCAAACTGTAGGTCACTTCCATGGCTTAGCTGTAGAAGATCTACACTTACACCTAAAGATTTTCTTGGGAGTAAGTGACTCATAAGTAATTCAAGGAGTTTTTTAGGATGCTCTACGTTTATCTTTGTTTCCTTATTCTTTAAGGGATGGAGCAAAAGCTTGATTAATTACATTTACTCCAGGATCCATCACTACCTGGAATGAGTTGGCAGAAAATCTTTTGACTAAGTATTTTTCATCTACAAGGAATGCCAAACTCATAGTGGGTTTTGTTTATCTTTTATACTGTATGTGGACGAACCCTTTGGTCATGCTTGGGAAAGATATAAAGAACTCCTTAGAAAGCTCCCCCATCATGGCCTTACTATGTTCAACTTAAGACATTCTACAATGGTTTAAATTTAGCTACATAGAGCATGATAGATGCTTCAGCAAATGGTGCTTTACTGTCAAGAACTTATAATGAAGCATATGAGATTTTGGAATGGATATCAACCAATAGTTGTCAATGGTATGATGCAAAAACAAATCTTAGAGAGCCACCATAAAGAGCTACAGAAATTGATGCAGTAACATCCATTAGGGTAGATATTGCTTCGTTGACAAATATGATCAAAATCATAACCCTAGGGAATGTTACACCGCAGAACACTATTGTGAACCAAGTCATAATGAAGTCATGTATTTTCTGTGGAGAAGGTCATATCTATGAATTTTGCCCCAACAATCCAACATCTATCTGTTACATAAGCAGGAATAATCCTCATTCGAACACCTACAATCCTGGGTGGAGGAATCATCCTAGCTTCTCTTGGAGTCAAGGAGGAAACCATCATGAGCCTTTAGCACAACAGAAGGGAAAATTTTCACCTGGATTTGGACAACATAATAAGCAATTTGTGCCACAGCAGAATATGCATTGCCACAACATAATCCTAGCAATACTAGCAATTCATTAAAGAATATGATGAAGATATACATGGCAAAAAAAATGATGCAATGATTCAAAGCCAACAAACTTCATTGAGGAATTTAGAGATTCAGATTGAACAATTGGTAAATGAGTTGAAGCTCGACCTCAAGGACAACTTCTTGCAGATACTTAAAATCTACGAACAAAAGGTAAAAAGCAAGTGCATGCAGTAGAACTTAGAAGTGGGAAGCATTATCTGAAACAAGTTCTTTCCTGCAACAAAAGAATGTCAATTAGAATTCTTGCAGATCAACAAGATAGCACGAGTAGTGAAGTAAGAATTGAAGAAACAAAGGAGATAAAGATAAAGATAAAGCAGTAGAAGTTCCTAGCACAAAATTTGTTGAACCTCATAAATCTACCCCTATTATTCCTTTCAAACCTCCACCACCTCCCTATCCATAAAGACTTAAGCAGAAAACTCAAGAGGTCCAGTTCAAGAAGTTTTTAGAGGTACTCACATAAATATACTGCTGGTAGAAGCTCTTGAGCAGATGTCAAACTATGTGAAATTCCTTAAGGAAATTCTGACCAAGAAGAAGAGATTAGAAGAATATGAAATGGTTTCTTTGACTGAAGAATGTAGAGCAATTCTGAAAAATAGGCTACCACCGAAGGTTAAGGATCTTGGATTATTCACCATTCCTGTTTCAATTGGAGGAAAAGAGAGCATTTTGAAATCTTGGAGTTAGTATAAATCTCATACCATTATCCATATACAAGAAACTAGGAGTGGGAGAAGCGAGGCCAACGACTGTAATAATTCAACTGGCTGATAGGTTTATTCGATATCTGGAAGGTAAGATTGAAGATATTTTGTTGTAGATTGACAAATTCATATTCCTAGTAAATTTCATCATCCTGGATTATAAAGCTAATAAGGAAGTGCTTATAATTTTGGGAATACCTTTCGTAGCAACAGGGTGAATGCTGATTGATGTTTAAAAAGAAGAATTGACTATGAGAGGGCATGACTAGGAAGTAAAATTTAGTGTGTTTGATGGCATGAGATATTCATAAGAAGTTGAGGAATGTTCATCAATACAATTACTGAAAGAAATTGTGGAAGATACATTTGAAACAGAACTGCAATAGCAATATGTTCAGCAGTTTGCGGATGCTGACTCCCTAAATGCAAAATGTGATATCATTTGTTCTGAAACAACAAATACAAAGGTATGTGAGATTTCTTATTATAAGAAAACATTTCACACTTTGAATTTGAGTGACAGGAAATCTCCACCTATGAATTCATCTATGGAGAAGCCACCACAACTGGAGCTGAAGCCTTTACTACTGCATCTAAAGTATGTTTGTCTTGGTGAGAAGAAAATATTGCCAATCATTGTTACAAAAAATTTGCTGCTAGAAGATGAAGATTGACTTAATTCAATTGCAGAAGCAATACAGAAAGGCAATTGGCTAGACTTTAGCAAACATTCAAGGTATCAACTCATCTTTTTGTATGCATAAGATTAATTTAGAAGATAAAAATTTTAAGTAGGTAAAACAACAGAGAAGATTGAATCTAGCCATGATGGAAGTTGTGAGGAAAGAAGTCATCAAATGGTTAGATGCTTGAATTATCTACTCTATTGCAAACATTAATCGGGTCAGTCCTATTCAGTGTGTGCCCAAGAAAGAATGAATGACTGTGATCACAAATGAAGCCAATGAACTTATTTCTACAAGGACAGTTACAGATTGGAGGGTATGTATGGATCACAGGAAGCTAAACACGGCTACATTTAAGGATAACTTCCCTTTGTCTGTCATTAATCAAATGTTGGATAGGCTCGCTGGTTAGACTTACTATTACTTTTTAGTTGGTTATTGTGGTTACAACCAGATTAGTATAACCCCCTCTGATCAAGAAAAAAACTACCTTTACTTGTCCTTATGGTACATTTGCATTGAAGAGAATGCCCTTTGGTCTATACAATGCTCCAGCAACTTTCCAGAGGTGTATGATGACTATTTTTCTTGATATGGTGGAATCAATTATTGAAGTGTTTATGGACGATTTTTTTCAGTTTTTGGGAACTCATTCACAACCTATTTAAGATAATTTAAGTAAAGTTATGAAAAGATGTGAAGAAACTAACTTGGTCTTAAACTGGGAAAAATGCCACTTTATGGTGAATGAAGGCATTGTTCCTGGCCACAGGATTTTTGGAAAAGGAATGAAGGTAGATAGAGCTAAGATTGAGATCATTGAGAAGATGGAACCACCAACTTCTATTAAAGGAATTAAGAATTTACTTGGCCATGTAGATTTCTACTGAAGGTTTATCAAGGATTTTTCTAAAATCTCTAAACCTCTTTGCATGTTACTAGAAGCTAACAAATATTTTGAGTTTAATGCAGATTGTTTGAAAGCTTTTTAGGTATTGAAAAGGCGTTGATCACTATACCAATCATCTCATCACCATATTGGAGTTTACCATTCTAATTGATGTGTGATGCGAGTGATTATGCTGTTGGAGCAATGTTGGGACAAAAACATGACAAGATGATTCATCTAATTTATTATGCCGCAAAACTTTAAATAAAGCACAATTGAATTACACTACTATAGAGAAGGAGCTTTTAGCAATTACTTTTGCTTTTGAAAAGTTTAGACCATATCTGGTAGGGTCTAAAGTTACTGTTTTTACAGATCATGCAGCAATTCGCTACCTACTAACGAAGAAGGATGCAAAGCCAAGACTTATTAGTTGGGTGCTTCTACTGCAATAATTTTATTTGAAAATCAAAGATAAGAAAGGTTCAGAGAATTATGTTGCAGATCATCTATTTAGAGTTGAGCAAACAAAAGAAATGATGCAGCAACTGTAGATTAGAGATTGTTTTCCATATGAGCAATTATTTACGATAGCTCATATTACTGACGTTGAATTACCATGGTTTGCAAATATTGCTAACTATTTGGTTGTAGGTTTGCTACCTCTAGAATTGACGAAGCAACAATTAAAGAAATTTCTTCATGATGTATGCTTCTATTTCTGGGATGATCCATCTGTCTATAGGCACAGTGCTAATGGGATTGTGAAAAGATATGTCTCGCAATCAGAAGTTCCAGCAATACTAGAGCATTGTCATACAACAGCAGATGGAGGACACTTTGGAGGGTAGAGGATGGTAACTAAAGCATTGCAATCAAAATATTTTTGGCGTTCTGTAGAATCAAAGATGAGATTCCATTGACTTTTATTTTAGAGATAAAGTTATTTGATGTATGAGGGATTGATTTTATGGGACCTTTTCTACCATCTAATGGTAACTCTTACATTTTCTAGCTGTTGACTATGTGTTGAAATAGGTAGAGGCCATTGCTTGTGCCCAGAATGATACTAAAACCGTTTAAAAATTTCTTCAGAAGAATATCTTTACTCATTTTAGAACTCCACGTGCTTTGATAAGTGATGAGGGCTCTCATTTCATCAATAGGATTCTCAGTAACTTATTAGCAAAATATGTGTAAAGCATATAGCCTCTACCCGTTATCACCCACAATCCAATGATCAAGCTGAGATTTCCAATAGAAGATTAAGGGAATCCTAGAGAAGGTGGTTAATCCAACTAGGAAGGATAGGTCTTTCAGACTCCTAGATGCTCTTTGGGCTTACAGAACTGCATTCAAAACACCTTTAGGAATGTCTCCTTATAGGATAGTTTATGGAAAAGCGTCGCATTTACTTTTGTAGTTAGAACTCAAAGCTTTCTAGGCCTTGAAAAACCGAAACTTTGATACCACAGCTGCTAGAGTAATAAAATTTCTTCAGTTAAATAAATTAGGAGAGCATCGCCACTTTTTGTATGAAAATTCAAAGATCTACAAGGAGAAAACTAAAGTCTGGCATGATAAGAGATTGATTCCTCAACACTTCGAAAAAGGTCAACAAGTATTGTTGTACAACTCAAGACTTTAACTTTTTCCCGAAAAGTTAAAGTCTAGATGGTCTGGACCTTTCACCATTTTAGAGGTTTTCCCATATGGAACTGTTATATTAAGAGATAAAAATAATGGGAGAAACTTGAAGGTCAATGGAAAAAGAATCAAGCATTATTGAGGAGAGAACTTTCTTCAGAAATGTGCCTCTCTCAAGTTGCTAGAAACTTGACACAACAAGACTATTGCAGGAGCATTTTCTGAGCATAACGTCAAATTACTTTCACTCTCTTTTACTGATTTAAGTTTTTGCTTTATTTTAAGAATAATTTTTAGGAGAATTATGCATTTGAATTGCATTTATTAGTTTTATTTGGTTTAATTAGATTAGATTTTAATTCATTCAATTTTATTTTGGTATTTTGATTTTTAGATTGCATTTAAATTTAAATTTGAATAATTAGATTTTATTTGATTCATACTTTAGATTTTATCTACGTAATTTTAATTCTGAAAAATAAAAATTCAATTTCAAAATTCAATTTCCATAATTACCTCTATTAAATCGTGATATTTATTCTTTTACAGATCATTATGTGAAATTAAGAGAGGGAATTGTAGGATTTAAGGCAATTATTATTTTGAGGAGAGAGAGCAGATTTTATTTTTAAAAAATCAAAATTTACGTACTGTAATAAATGATCTAATGTCTATTTTGCAAGGCATAGAAGATTTGACATAGTCGTAATTATCACAAAGATCTGCAGAAATATTTTTATTTCAAAAATATTAATTTTGCATGGATTGTTTGAGAAATTTTTTAATTAATTGTAGTTTAAATGACTAATTCACCCTCAAATTATAACATTACTTATATTCCTAAGTCATTCTTCTTCTTCTTCATCTTCCTTAATTAATTTCTTCTCTCTTTTGCTAAAAAAACCTTTGAGCAAGCATCAACAATGCCTCCCAAAACTAGAACAAGTAAGCTAAAAGACGACTTCGATGCTAATTTGCTTCTTGATGCCCTAGTAGCGCCACCAGTAGAGGAGAACATCCCTTTACCCCTCAGTAAAAGAAAGAAAAGAAAAAGAGGACTAAGAAGACTGTCACACCACCTACTTCGGTTGTAATTGAACCAATGGTTGCAGAAGTCTTGGCTGAGGTTCAAGAAACGATTCAAGCGAATGAACCATCTACACCAATGGCTGAACTAGACAACCAGAGGTGAAACCAGATGCTTAACCTGAAGAAGAGCAGGACATCATATCGCCTAAGGAAGAAACTCAAATAGATGAATTGACGGCCCAAGAAGGGATCAAAATAGAGGACCTCATCGAAGAGACATATGCAGAACCACCAATATACCACGAAAGAAGAAATCCAAAAAGAAGAAGAAGAAACTAACCCCTTCGAAGGAGCTGGAAGTTGAAACCCTAGAAATGAAGAAAGCTAAGCAAAAAGGGAAGGAGCCCATGCATTAAACCATTCTTGAGCGGCTGATTAACGATGCAATATGAGAACACTATCAAACCATCGAGAAATGGGATTTCTTGGTGGAACGAGGCTTTCTTGAACCATTCGAGGATCTTCAACGATATATTTGTATAGGTATGATCAACCATTCTTGGGACAATTTTTGCAGAAAGTCGGACATTGCAATTGTGGGCATTGTACACGAGTTCTATGCTAACCTGGAAGAGAGTAATGGTTTTGAAACCATGGTGTGCGGCGCCCCTGTTGATTTCTCTCATGGCGCTAGCAATAGTATCTACAACTTGAGACTTTTCCCAATGTGGTCTATAATGAGATGATTATTGCACCATCTCAAGAGCAGTTGAATGTAGCAGTCCATGAGGTAGGCATAGAAGGAGCACAATGGTGAGTCTCATCCACTGGCACGTGAACTTTTCAATATGTATTCCAGAAGATTGAAGCCAATGTGTGGCTTTCCTTCCTTAAAACTTGATTGCTTCTAATCACACATGATTCCACCTAAAAAAGGATCAGATCCTCCTAGTCTTTGCTGTCATTCGTAGTTAGAGCATTGATGTGGGCAAAATAATTTACTCTGAGATATATTTATTTGCCAAGAAGACTGTAGTGTGTCGCCAACGACATGATAATTTGTAGGAGTGTCCATCGATCGGTCGGGGTCAGTTTTGGGAGAAAACCAACACCGAAACTGACCGATCGATTTTCTAAACATGAAAATTGACGATTTTCCATTTCTGGAAAATCTCGACCGACTGATCGGTCGATTTCCCACCAAAACTGACTTTTTTAAAAAAAATGTTTTGAATATTTTATACATTTTTTAAAATATTGTTTTCTTAATCCATCATTCAATTTTTTTAATATTTCATTTCATTAAAAAACCATGAATCAATATCTAATTTTCCCAGATATGTTTTTTTATTAGTTTCTTTCAAATTGTTCAATTTTATAATATTTATATTCAATATGTCAATTTTTTTTCAATTTTTTTTTAAAACCATGAATAT